>JAAAKL020005151.1:0-19777 GCA_010016065.2 Carybdea cf. marsupialis auct. non (Linnaeus, 1758)
GTATTTGTGATGTGGTAGGTCTTGTAGCCGATTTGTTAGACTGCTCATTTCCCTATGGGAAGTTTAAATTCTGTCCACTGATGTATTCCACTCCTTTGCAACCGCATAAGAAATAGATTCTGGCCAGTTTTGTTCTTGTTAAAGGTAGGATAGATTTTCCTGTTTGAGATCCTCTTGATCTGAGGTTATGGTGATTACAAGGTGGAACGCTTTTATTCAAAATTTCGTGGGCTAAAAGCAACACTAAGTAGCTTGATGTTATCTGTTAATGACAGTATACCTAGCTTTGTAGATAAGAGGAGAGCTGGTGTTCTTTTCTCCTTGAAGGTGATTATTTTCATCACTTTCCTTTGTGTGACACTTTATTCATTATTCCTGTTTAGTTTTTGTTCCCACACAGTGCTGCCATATTGTATGTGGGAGGCAAAACAGTCATGATAAATAGAAATCAGAATGTTTTTAGGTACATGATGTCTAATAATGGCTAGGATGTTTTTTGATCTTTTGAGTTTTGAATTCAGTTGCTTTATGTGGTATTTACAAGACATATTTTCATAATTGTATAGACCAAGATATTTGACCACATTGGTATTTACAATTCTTTTACCACACATTTTTATGGTCGTAAGAGCCTTTTCCTTATTTTCTTTTGGTTGAAAGTTCTGTTTTTCCTATATTCAAAGATATCTTATTTGCAAGAAGTCGATTCCAGAGTCTTTCTAGATCGATATTGTTATATTTTTTTAGACTTGGCTTACCTACAACATGTATAATGCTAGTATCATCAACTGGATTACCTTTGAATATCGTATACAGCTATGAAGGTCATCATAGCTAGGCTATGGAGAATCCGTAAGTTCATCTCCATTGTAGTGACTTTTGATTCTAATCATAAATGTGACCTCTCGACTTTTAATAGCAAACGTGAAAGAATTAACAATTACTGTTGTACCAAGTACCTTGGGGTACTCCCGGGGGCTAATACGGTCACCCTTTAATATACAGTCTAAACGAGTTTTTATATGCCTAAGAAATGTTGTCACGCCTTCACTTAAATCAGTATTACATCCTTTATGTCTATATGTCTCAGGTAATAGCTTTGCCGGTTGTAGTAAACAGTGCATTGACAAGTCTATGTTAGCAAGTCTTAACTGTAACTTTATCAAAACTGATAAAAATTCATCCTCAACTGAAAGTAAATGGTCGTCCCTTTTATAAACATCTTAGTCCGTCTCCTATTCGCACACCTCACCAACTTTATCCTGGTTAAATAGAAGAGACGTATTGATCCTACGGTTCTTACCCGTCTTATATCAGTAAACGATACTTTTTCTGTCAAGGTCTGGTAAGATGAATCTTAGAACTGTCAAAAAGCGCGACGAGCTTTCAAAGCCAGTCATATGCTTGAAATACTTTCGTTCCTTCTCGCTAGTCCCACAAAACTGTAGCAGGCCCTTGAAGGAAAATCTATGTACGCAAATCGTTGTCATAGACGCTTGGACACCTCTCGAAATACACCCAGATATAGTGCTTTGCTCAAATGTAAGTTCCCCCTCCGAAGCCGTGTCAGTTTCCTCTGCTTCTGGTGCTGCTCTTTCCTCTTCTAAGCGTTTCCTCTTGGCAGGCGAAGTACGTTCAGTCACAGTTTTTGTCCAGCTGAAAACCGAAAGACATGCGCCTTCTTTTAACCGTCGCCTGTTCGAATCTGCGTAAATGAAGTCTGCATCCATGAAGTGCTCCGAGCACACTTTACAGTGTTTATTTAATTTAAAATATTTTTGTGGGTTTCGATATCCAAACCTGAAAAGAATAAGGGTTACAGTATGATTCACATATGTTATTGAATGATCGTATCGACCGTTCGAATCCATGATAACAGAACACACAAAGTTTACAAAAATATCAGTAACTATGCAGATGATAAATTTTTACGAGTTGCACAACTAAACTCCATCACATTCTTTAGTCCTTTTCTACTTTTGAACCTGCGGAAACTACTATTTTGCTTTCACCCTAACAGTATTTCTTTTGCTTGGAATCACAAACTACGCTTATAGCTGGTCATACTAAATATAGTTCATACTGTACAGTGTTGAGCCACGAGAGAGCTCATGAGTATATTCCCTCAAAGATTAGCTCTTCAACCGCACGTTCAGGTGAACCTTCAGAAGTTATGCATTTAACTAACTAGTTAGTACGATAAAGCAGATAAGGCCGGTCAACGTCATCCACTGCAGCTTTCTCGTCATATCAACCAGTCTAAAGACACAAGGGTTAAGACGTCAAAGGATTTACGTACCTGACAAAGTCTTTTGACCTTTGGAAATCGATAAAATGATAACTTGATATCTGTATTATTAGTAAAGCAGCGAACACAACACCATAACGAACCATCTTGAACAGATTCCACTAGACAGACGTAAAAGCAGCGTCTCCAGGTCGAGATTGTTTCTACACTGCATACCACGAGACCTACATGGTCGTACGTATCTGTACGTACGTACCCGGTTGAGTAGGTCTATTTTTGATCATTAGGTTTACTGACAAGTTAATGTTTTCACTATTATTAACTATATCATCACTCCTGCATACTGTTCCTTCTTCAGTAAACGGCAGTGATGCAAACGTGACTGGAAAATGACTGCTCGTGTTCTATGCCTAAAACACTCCCTAAGCTACCGGTATCTTATAATTGAACACAAGATTTACATGCTAGATGAAGTTGCAGAAAAATGGCTTATAGTTTCCTAAATTACTGAATAGGCCTTTTTTACTATGAGTACTATCAATGAGTACTTTAGGCAAACATTTTAACCGTTTAATATTTATCAATCGGTTGACCTGGTTGTGCGATGTAGCCCATTCTTTAAAGGTTGTTTGTTGTCGTTAAAAATATATGGTAACTGGTGGCAGCATAGTTCCAGGAATAATTTACAAGAAAATGCTACATAATGAAAAAGCAATAAAAATAAAGCTCACACAAGAAGAGAAGGATCTTCTGATAAAAGGTGTAAGCAGGTGTATTTAGAACTAATATAGGAACATAATTTTCCAAAGATCCTAAAAATAGGTGCTTTCAATGTCAGTTGAAGTAGTCGAAAGTAATTCTTTACATGTTGAAGTGGTTGAAAGTGATTGACCGGTAACCCATGTGGTGGTTTTATTAGTTACACGAACACATACATATACACACGTACACACAGACTGTCCTTAATGTTTTGTTGCATATGCATTTTTCTGTATTTATGATTCATTTGAAAGAAAAGGCCAGGTTTCACACCTTTAGATATACACCTTGAAGGGGATCATATTATGTAACATGTTTACAACACTTATTAGCAAATCCTACTGATTGATGATGTGACAGACAATACCTTTCGTTGTGTTAGAAAAGTATGATGTGTAATTGGAATGTTTTAACAGCAAAAACACAAGTAGCCATGGCAAAAGGGCAGGGTTGACATTGGTAAACTTACAATCTTACCTCTGTCTAATCGTCAGTGTTAAATACTATAGCTGAGACTGGAGTTGTTTTTGTCAAGGAATCCAACATGGCAGAACTGACTTTGATAAGAGTACATTCGCAAGATGTTTGGACTCACATGAATGTTAGGTTATACAAACACAGGATTAGAATCAAACATCTCCTCTTTTAGGCCCTTTGGAACTTAGTAGCAAAATCATATGGTTGTTTTTCTACAGTTCCTCAATAAGCTGTTTTGGAGTACAGATTGGATGCCCATGTCTGGATGTCTTACAGTTCTCATTATTATGCTTATGAGAGGTCTATTTCTTCATGTAGTGTGTTAGAACTCAATACACACTTCCCAAATTGGATGATGCAACATCTGAGTGAGCATGAAAACAAGACTGGGGAGATCAAACAGATTCTAGGAAACATTTTCTGAGGTTTGCGTTTAGTATATCGATAGTCTCGTGTCGTGTTATTTATCCAGTGTACTCTTTAAAAGCTTTACTAAAGTTATAGATATGTCAACATCTTTGAATGTACTAAGGTCACCTATAACTGGGGTAAAAGTTTGAAATCCATGTCAGATTTAACAATCAGAGAAATCAAAGCACATCGACTAAACAGCGGGAAGCAACAGGGTGTATCGGTAATAGAAACACCTGAAAGAGGTAGGGCATTTAAAGAGGAGAGACATTTATCGTCAGATTCCATCTTTACAAGACGGGACGAAACATTCTTTGTCGCGAAAGGGAGTTGCAAGGCTTCTATGAAGAAAGAATTTCGCACAGTAAAAGTATCTATAAGGAAGGAATCTTCGTAGTCGATGGTGCAAGTTGCTTATGTCCTGCTGGCAAATCTGGGTATCGTAATCACGTTATGGCTTTTTTGTTAGAGCTTGCAGACTACAGCTTGAACCAACTGAAAGGAAGCTCAAAAGAGATTGGTTGTACAAGTAAATCTAGAAAATGGGGAGTTCCAAAGCAAAGTGCCTCAGCGACCATGGAAACTGTGATGGATTCTGTCATAAGAAAGCAAGAGAGCAAGAGAGGAATACGTTGCAATATATACGACCCTAGAGTCAACTATTGTGAGGAAGGATTTCAAAGAATGTTGGGGGCTATGCAAACAACATTCAAAAGAAAGCATTGTCTGATAGTCATTTCAAATTGTGTCCCACCTCTTTCAGAATGCCCCATGACTGCTACTAAGTTCGGAAATTTTCACATGGGATCAGGCCTTTCATGCCAATTAAAAGCTTTTGAAGAGAGCTTTCAAACAGTTGCAAGTCTTGCTAAGATTGACGGAAGTCCGACCTTTTCAGACCATGTGTTACCAGGCGTTCCATATGCATTTATATCGTCTGAATTCCTGAAAAGTTGTAATGTGGAGATAGGTGTTAGTAACATCCCAGACCTTCACATAACTGAAGAACAATCTAAGAAATATGAGGCAAACACCAAGACCCAGGGTAAATGTAAACTCTGCTTTTCTCTCCGTAGAAACAGAGTACCTTCTAGTGTTTGCCATAGGATTTTGATAAGGAAGAGAAACTTTGAATCGCTTACTGAGCAACTTTTAGCAAATAAAAGGGAATAAACCTGCACCAGATCGAACTGAGGAAGTGTAGTATACAAGTTCTTCGGTTATCTGCCACGTCCTCAAAGCATACTCCCTAGATGGTTACCGCTTAAGAAAATAGACTTTTGAGATTTAGTTATAAAATCACGTTTACGCCAACGTTTAAAGATTTGTTTATATTTCTCTCATCAATTATTCAGACGAAGTATTTCCTAGTGTCTAGAGAGTCCGAAAACGTACACACTGTTTACCATCTTCTTAGCCTGACAACAGATGCTTTCCGTTTTATCATTTATTAACAATGTGTTTCTTGATTAATCGATGTAGTTCTTTTGGTCTGATGAACAGAGAGCCTTCCGATGCCTTCCCTTTACTGTCTAACATCTGCCAAACTTACCCATTTGTTCGCTATTTTAGAAGAAATGCAAATAAAACCTCCTATTTTTTTGAAAATATAAACTTTATCTCTAAGTGAAGGAATTCTTATTGACAGTGAATATTATTTGGATAGACATTAAAGGCAGGATCAGGTATTGAGGTTATTCAAACTAGGAAGAAAGAATCACAAAAGCTCTGTTTTAGATTAATCATATTCAAGAGGGGGCTTCTCATGGCTCCTTAGATCTATGCTTGAATATTTGAGGTCTCTCAAAGCTGTTCACAACCACAAGAAAGAGCTTTTTTGCCCTTCCAAATTTCTCAGCACAAAATATCGTCAGAATTAAATATGACAAGTAAAGAGAGTAGCTGCTTTAATTTGGCTACTCCCGAGTAAGACCGCCTACAAGAAAGAAGGTCTTTGCCTTGAAGATAGAATAAATTTGCCTTCTTGGTTCTATTTGATGCCAAGTTTGAAGGGATACTAGAGAAAAGTGAAAATGTCACCACCGGGATTCGAACCTATAATTTATCTTTAACTCTTTTTAGTACACAGTTTGATATAATTCTCCTTCTTTCCATTTCGCACTCAATCGGAATATTTATGCTCTGGAGAGTATTAGACACAAAATCCTATTCAGCACTAATGATGGTTTTGCTTTCCTATGCTATCTTGCTGCCCTTTGCCATAAAAATATCAATGGATACCAAAACATCTATCTGCTGTACACCTCAAGGGAATGAATGATATTTATTTAAAGAAAGGAATGAATGACATTTATTTATTTACAACCTCAATATTAAAAATTTGTAAATTGGCTACTTTTTGAGAAAATCCATGTTTTATAATCTTATAGCATATCTTCTTAGTGAGAATCTGCTTGTGAAGCTTCGAGTTTAAATTCAGATTTTCAAACAAAGTCATGAGGATTTTTAGCCTGAGCGGAAAACTCTAAGCTCGAGATGACTGGAGTTGTGTACTTGGATACAACGCATATTTTTTCTTCCCCGATTTTTATTATAGATCAACTTACGGCAGCCAACCTTTTATTGTTCCCTCCGAGATTTCTCTGGCAGTGTATCCAAATGTGTCCTGGAGACGAAATACTGCTCCAACTGCGCCTAGGAAGTCGGTTTCATAACTTGGAATGAGGGTATGATATCTTCGTAAAACTTTATCAATATCTACAAGAAAGATGAATGTAACAAAATTAAGTTGTTGGTAGGTTACAGTTTTTATAAGAGCTGCTATAACAAGGTTAACACATAGAAATGCAGGTTAACACAAATAAATACAGGTTAACACAAATAAATGCAGGTTATAAAGATGATGATAGTCAGAATGATTTGTGCAAAAGAAAGCCTCCAATAAATTCCTTGTTACTATTATTTTTTGACAGCAGTGTGCCTTTGAAATACTTTTGATTTTGTTTTCAAAGAATAATACAAAAAGAATCGTGAGCTCACAACGCGTCCTTCCTTAAATTATACTAGACATGACAAGAAACTGCAGATTTGAACATTTCGTTTGCAACCTATGTTGAAATTTCCCCTGACTTCAGGAAAGCCAACGCTTTACTTTCGTGAGTAATTTGCGAGCGATTAGTAATACTCGGATGGACGTGCAAGTTCATCCAAAAGCCAATGCTTAATGAGATCGCTATGAAAGTAAATGAAAATCGAAGAGATTTTTTCTCTAAAACTACTGAAAACACTATCTGAAGCTTGATGGTAACAACACAAGTGGGGCTGGAGGGCAAGTGATTACAGAAGTAAATAATATATTTCGAGCAATATATTTTTTAATATTTTTGGAAAAATTTGCTTTTGTTAATAGACATTTCAAAGGTAACCGCTCTACCAATAGCCTCGTTTGCATCCTAAATTGAAACGAGTACCTACTACACCAGACCCAACCGTACAAATCGGAGTATTTCTATTTCTATGGACCCAACACTAGAAATTCGACATTATCAAGTTGAAATATTCGATAGTTCCATCTTTAACAATAGCTGCAGGTGATTCCAGCATCGATAAAATAAGGCATGCGGAAAGTGTTTAGCACACAGTCTGTCTCATTATCTGAAACAAAGCATTTTTAGATTCTGCAATTATATCACTTGGTTGCGATTCGCGGATGGAAATTCACTTCTCCTCTATCTCCTTAGAAAAGAACAGCATAGTTTATTATTCACACCTGGCCTCTAATTCAATCAGTTGATTTTGATCTTTTCTTAAATCCCTGCGCCACAGACAAACTTCAGATGTTACTGTAAGATCTTTACATCGTATAATTGGCCCAGAGGAAAGGATCTCAGCAAGGAAACCACGTATGTTGGTTTATATCAGAACAGGCGGTAAAGTAGCTGTTGTCTTAAACAGTAGTAGACCTTCTGTTGTGATTTCAGAAGCTGTACTACAGAGGACTGAAAAGGGACGGGTTTGACTCTTTCAACCAGAAATAATAGGGTAGTACCAACTGATGTTCCATTGAAATGTGTGCAGAACAAATCTTATATTTATTTTAACAACACTTAATCTACCTAACTGCTTCTCAATCATGTAATTAGTTTCATAGCTTGAATTTTTTCTAAAAAATTTCATAAAATCCGTTCAAAGGAGAAGGGGGTCAAGGTGACTTGTTTAAAAATGCTGCATTATTTGATGGCTTTAATCATGAAAAAGTCCAATATAATTTAAATTGTTTAATACCCACATTACTTCTGAGTACCACACCATTACTCACACTACGTTGTAAATGAAATGGTTTGAAGTATACGTTCTGTATAATTAAAAGATTCCAAACCAATTGATTAAACCAACTACTGACTTTGCTCCTCACCAACTGCTAATTATAACAGTCTGCAAATTGGAATCTCGAGACAATTTCTAGGCTTAACAGAGTACCCTATGGTTTTGGTATTAGGGATATGACCAAATTTTCTAAGATGACGTTTCTGATTCGGGGTATCCATGCTCAATAGGGGAAAGGTTAGATCCTTTGTTGTATTAATTTGGTTGTTAGATTATTTATATCACTTTGATAAAGGCAACATCTCATATTTGTCATCCAAAGGTCGTGAGAACAACGTCAATGTTTTTATATTGGTGCAAGTACTAAAGTGTATTGGAGACCTAAAGATCATTGTGAACAATTTCAAGCTATCAAGACAGGATTCTATCACTAGCCATTTCTTGTCTCAAGAAATATTAAGCGAATCAATGTTAGATCCAATGATTTATATTAGCCGATGTCACTTGTAGCTTCACATTCATCAGGGTTATTTTAGTAGGTCCATTACTGTACCTGCTAGCACTCAGTTCAAGTAGGAGCGGTGATAAGCAGAACACAGCGTAGGAATTATTGAACCCCGCAATTACTTTCAACGTATCTCTTCTTCACCAATCTAGAATTTAGTTTCGTTTCTTTAAGATCAACTCGTTTCGTTTTCTTCCACAATCAAATATTCCTGTTCTTCGTACAGAATGTTTATTTAATTAAAGCCAAATAAACTACTTCTAAATATTTAAAACTATATTTGCTCATGTATAGAATCGACATCTATAAAAAAATTATATCAGAAAAAGTATTTTTGCTTCGGGAAGATGTTATGGTGACTTTCTTCAAAGGTGAATGCAGTGGCACAGTGGGGGCGAGGAAGGGTGCGCAAATTATATACTTACATTTTCATCGCTTTAGGCTTGTCAAATCAAGTTTTCCAAATGCTTATTGGACCTAGTTAAATCTTTTATGCTTTTTAGATAATGAATTGTTGGCAGAGGTTTTGCAAGCATTTTAAAAGACTTAAAGAAGATAAATAAAACATTTCCAAGTACATCTAGAAATGGCAAATCTTAATGGAAAGAGTTGTATGCGTCTAGTCATACAACAGGTTTAATTTTCCTAAAGGGACAAAAACAATGCACCTTGACTTTCAGAGACATCACGTACATCAGCTTTAAACTGATTTTACTTTAATATGACAAAAATCTATTTTTAAAAAACCAGCTTTACAATGAAAAGAGATGAAGTCATAGATGAGCGTGTCTTCCCAGACACTGACTTTATAATCAGTTTTATTCCCATCAATATAGTTTCACTTAGAATCTTTTATCCATGAAGTCAAATGTGTATTTAGGTACCCAAACAAATTAATAAACTTATGTGCCTTTAAATTTTACTTCGTTTATAAAAGTAAACATTTCACTAATGAATTAAAAGCATTAAATCCATGTTGAAAATATAGAGCCACATTTTATTACGTCGCGTTCACGTTTATTTGCGTTTGGCAAGGGGATAGCAAACAGTGGAGTCTTTGTAGTATGTTTACTAAACCTCAACAATGTTATAGCATTAGCCCAAATTTATATAAACTCCAGAAGCTCCGTCAATATTAGGCTTTCAATAGTAGACGTACGCAGCATGTTGCTTGGACAAACATCGGTTTCCCTTTTTTCAAATTTCTGATAAAATCGCTTGACTTTCAGATAGATCAGAGTTCAAGAACTTGACATCTCTTTCACCTGAAAGGAAGGTTAAAGAATGTGAATTCTGATTTTACCTTTAGATGTAGTATGTAATGAGAATGACTTAATTTTGGTAGTTTTCGCTTTGATAATATATGAAGTTTGACAGTCGCTGAAGAAATTAGCAGGTGCAAGGTCAAGTCAGTCATACAGCATGTTAAAGTAGATAATCGGTAGAATTAGAAGACAGAGGAATGCAATGAGAATCATTTGAAAAGATTGCATTCTCAATGAGTCATTTCTGTACACATTGCAATGTCAATACGTGTTACTATAGCCTTCACTGTTAACCCAACGATGTGAAACCACAACCCACGTGTAAATGAAACTCAGGTAGAATTCCTAGAAGGAATACCTGTTCACCACCTAGCTATGCACTATAAGAATGTCCTTATTTCACGCCATAAATGTGTGTGCATGTCTCTCCGCACGGCAACGCAATTCAAAGAACGGAATGAAATGCTCTTGTGATTGAAACTAGCATTTTTTTAAATACCTCTAAATTTGAGAAGATCCCAGAATATCTTGGTTGAATTTACGTTTCAGCACTTTGGAACAGTTAACATAAGGCGATAAAAATGTTTGAATTTTCTGTTGAAAAATGGCAAATTCTCTCCCTTTTAGCACCGGATTAGCTAGCAACCTGAAATAATGTTACTCTCTTAACTTTTATGTAAGTGGGCGTTGTCGCGGCCTTCAAATGGGCATTCATCCATAGTTTTCTACCATTTTGTGTAATTTGAAGTGTAAAACAATAAGTTCAGATTCTATTTGATATTTGATGCCCTATCTTGCAGTTTGCTTCTATGCATATACGCGTGCTACGATGAAATACCATGCAAACCTGGCACTGTTTCCCCATAGACCCGATGACATCAGTAATAAGCGAAAATGTAGTTTCCTTTTTGGCGTATTATTCTTTATTGCTTGTCAGTGTATTTATCACCTTAGAAGAGACCTAGCTTTCCCTTAATTTCTCGCGCTTATTGAAATATATTAGGCTCCAACATGTTGTATTAAGAATTATCGAAATGGCATCAATAGTATTTATTTACTTTTTAACAGAATTTATAAATAAGATTGTAAAAATTGGCATTACTTTTATACAAGTGCACAGAAAATTTTGGTATATATTTCTGTCGAAACTAAGTTTCCCGTGAAAAAAAAAAAGAATTTGCGATTTAGCTATCATTGTTGCAAAGCCCTTTCTTTCTCAGTTTTATTTTCAATTCGGATCGATAGTAAATGTTTGAGCCTGATCTCTCAATGGCGATTTCCGTCAGAACCTGAAAGCATCTCCAAGAAGAGTTAGGCATCAGTAGTTGCTAGGCAACAATGGGATAATCAAGACGCATTTTCCATATCAATCTCCTTGACGATGAAAGAGTACTAAACTACATATCTTCATAGAAACTTTTTTCAATGAAAACATTTGTTGTAAAACGCAGTGTTAAGTTCCGTACACAAAATATAGAATTTAAAATCCATTCCAATTAACAGGAAAGATCGTTTTTATCTGCAGTGGGTTTTAAGGAAACCCTGTTAATTCTGTTCAATACTTAATTTAAAAACTCAGTTTAAACGAGAGCCGTTTGTTTCTGTCTCAAAGTTTATGTAGGCTTCATTTTGGTGTCATTTGTTTCCCTCTCTTTCATTTTGGCCCCAGTTCATTCCCGTTTCAGTCATTTCTTTTACTAACTTCGTTTAATTAAACCTTTTCCATTACTTTCCAAGTGGAAAGGATTGCAAATGAAATGTTACACCTATCTCTTACCAATCAGATACAGGTAATAATAGATAAACATTACCTGAGATTGTATTAGAATCTACAACGTACATATAAGATTGTACTACTTTCAAAAAGTAAATATCGAAAAATGATGAGAAGGATGGAATGGGTTTTAAGAGGAACTGTGTGGTTTAAATATATATAAAAGCAATAGTATCACACTTATACAATTTTATTGAAGTAATAAAGATGTTAATGACATGATCAAACTGACTAGATCAAGAAATCAATTTGACGGGTAGTAGATTCATGGGGAAAACTTTTATAGGGTTACACGTTTACAAAAATGTGTTTAAAGATATTTGGAAACAAAATGTGGCATGGAATAAGGTAATAGTCCACGTGAAGCAATCCTATTAACTAGGAAAGTGAGTTAACTCTTGGCACTTCACATAAGACCCAAAGGATATCAAAAATAAAACAGACAACAGATGGAGGAATAATTGTGTACTTTTGCTATATAAAGCTCGGCGACAATTCATAAATGGAATGGAAAAGATGACCAAAGATAGGTGAAATTAAAATAAATAGGAAAGAAAACGATGCAAAAATGATAGAATTCATATAAAGGATGAAATAGAGGAATAACACTTAGATGAAGATGGAAATTGATAAGTCGGCATGAAAACACATTCAGGGCAATAATGACTTTGTTACTGAGTGTCAATGATGATATGTTCATTAACGTGCTTTTATTGGGAATCATAATTAAAGAGATATCTTCAATTAATAGGTGGTAATGAATTTTATTTGTTAATTGCGTAGATTCTTTGGGCTGTAAGTATCAATAACATTAAGAACCAGCGTGGCATTTCTAACTAATGTTCCTTATAGCGTCGAATGAAAACCGCTAGTAGTTTAGTCGATGTTACAAGCTGGTACCTTCCACTCGCATGAGGTGATGACACACGTATAAACAAGTATATTCGTAATGATGATGAAAATAACCCATTCAGAGATACTACATAAAGCTTGAGTGCTATGAGCAGAAATTTTTGTCGAGCCCCAGTACGTCAACCCAGACTATAATTGGATAGTAAAGAGGGTTTCTACCTCAAGTGGTGTTAAGATAACGATATAAACCTTTGGTGTTAACAAATAAAGGTTCTCTTTCACCTCCTTTGTCATCCCCTACATTTATCAAGAACGTTGTAACCTACAATCAACATGGCTAGAGGTGGAAAAGAATCAGAGAGTCAGCCACATTTCTTCAAAATCAGTCCTTTATCTCTTATCGGTATTTTCTCTGTTGCAAACTTATAGTTACACTGTTTGAGCAGGAACACGACTATTTATAATCTATCCCCAAGACTTATATAGATTTAGATACAGAGATTAAATCATAAAAGACTGTCAGGATCCATTTAAAGCAACAACATTTTTCACCAGGAATGGAGCTGCAATTCCCACCTCTCACTATTAGCCATCTGTAAGGAAATCAAAGTAATCGTTTAGAGACTTTCCTAATAGTTCAGCAGTTGCATCGACGTAAAATCACCCTTTTTCCCTATAATGGCGCTAATAACTAATTAAATCAAAGTTAGGGGGATTTCTATGGGTATTAGAAGCATAGAAGCCTTGTTTTTGTATTGATTTGCTGCAATATATCCACCTACAATGAGTGTAGAAATTGCAATAAAAGTGGGGAAAAGAAGGAACAATTTCAGCTATGAGATTCATAATGTTTGATATGCAAGTAGTAACTCTTATCATGAAAGAAGCCCTTGGCTACAAACAGTATCTTCCAAAATCATGACAAATTTTTGAAACAGAAATGTAAAGACAAGTTGACAATATATTTGCATGTACTATAGCTCTTAATGTATTATGAAAAATAACTAGAATCTAGTGAAGTGTCTCCTATCAACAAGAAAAGGGCTTTACTGTACAACCAATTACTAACTGCAAAAGATTACATCTTACCTACGCTGTGGCTATAATCAATTTTTGTAGCAATCAGATAATTTTGCTAGATAAGCAAAGATAACGTCCAGCTGAGTTCTTTGTTGGGCAGCGAGACCATATCTTAATCTAATGAAGATCGACCTTTTAATTTTTAGTGGTTTTAGCACTATCTTCTTATTTTCTGTATTTTAATTTGGAAGGGCTTAAGTTAAATTTACAGAACCCTTCATCCAACTGCTTGTAATTCTTGCAGAGGTGACCTAGTTCACACAGTGCAAAAACGCAACACACGAGCTGCCTGAATTCGGCTTCGCGTCGAGCTCCTTGAAATACTATTTGTACCTATTTGTACATGACATACACATCCTTACAAATGTAGACCTTTTAATGTAAAGCAAATGAAGTTTAATGCCAAGTCAGAACTAAAACAAAACTTCATTAAATAGTTTGATGGACCAATAGACAGTTTTGCTAGTTCTCTTGTATGCTACATTTATATCCCTTTCATGGAAAAGAATGTTTGATAGATCTGTAACAGCAAGTCCCAGTTCCTGCAGGGCACAAAATCTTCCTTTCTCTCTCCGGTACACTGTAATTTGCCCTGGTTCTCTTTCATAGCAAAATAGTTTAATAATTAAAGGTACAATTACCTTCCTATATTTTCCGTTTATCCCTTCAAAATTGAATTATAAGAAAGATGAATAACATTGTCAGTAAATAGAACTGACCGTCTGAATATTCATGTCTCGTAAAACATCTGTCTTTTCATTTTTAGCGAATGCTCTGTCGAGATATTATAGACTACAAAATCTTTCCAGGTTAATAATCTTTCTAGTTACCAACTGATTTCACTGTGGATGTCTACTTGTGGTGATGAAAATGCAATGATATTTCCTAAATTCATTATTGTATTCTTTCAGATGGCCAAATTCACACTAAATACTAATGCCTGCTACCTGACACAATTCTTTTGCACCAATCTCAATTACGATTATTGTATCATTTGTTTGTTTTGAGTAACAAAGTTTAGTCACAGATTATAACCTATCAAGGGACGGTACCTTATCAACAAAGTAAGATGTCTTATGAAAACATGTTTAGTTTTAAGTTGTATTTACTTAAAACGTTATTACCTGCTGCAGAAACATATGACCGTTTACCTACAAAATACCCTTTGCTGTTCCTCAATGTGTTATGATTTAATAAATCCTTACCTTTTAGTTTGTTATCACTGAAATTCAGTCTTCCTCCAAGTTCTTTCCAACCCGATGTAAATCGTTTCAATAAGAGATAAGAATTAATGGGGTTGCCTACATACTTTGATGGATCAGCTCGTGACAGTCGGACGGACTTTTCTACACTTTTATAAAATTGTCTTAAGCCGTCCAACTTTCTGCTTTCCAACTGAAGGTAATCTTTCGCAATGTCTAACAGCTTTCTTTCAAGAATAACCAAGTCTTCCATTTGAGAGGTGGCTGCGTAGATATCGCCTTTTGTCATGCCAACAAAAAGGCATGCAACTGTGCCGACGTAAGCTAGCAACATCACGCAGTGTGTTACAAAGTTGGGTTCAAGAATGGAAGAAATAGCACTTGTGTCAAATTAGTCCAGACACTGTTCAGTTAGTCGAAAATTTCATAACATTAGCTTCTCCGACTCTTCCATCCTCAACCTCTATTTCTCTTATTCTTAAATCGTATTAACAGGTATCAAGCATGGAACTCAAATCTTATAGCATAAATAAACTGAGGACTGTGAGAATTTCTCCAAGTGTGTAAAGCTGCGACGAAATTGATGACTGTCTCAAAAATCCTCTGACTAAAAGACAGAGGGTGGTGAATTGAAACCACACTGTAGAGTAATATTCCTTTTACTCTTTCGAAGATTAACTTTATCAATTATTTACAAAGGCGGCTAGGAGGCAATTTTTCCTTTCGACAAAGACTCCCACGATAATATCAAGGCGTTGAAAACTCCCTCTTTCAAATAATCGCGCAAATAATCGGTGATAAAATGTAAAAAGCAGTTGTGTTGTTTCAAAGTGCGGCGATGGTGCTACTTTCACTCTAACAGCGACTACGCCGGGGATGGACCCCACGTATCGTTCAGATGATCTTTGGATGCAGTAAGTAAGATGGTAGAGGTTGATATAGTTCGAGAGGAAGGTGAGTTCCTCGTGCTCAGATCTTTGCGGGTTTACGTATTGTTCGTAACCACGCTATGTACTACGACCACCAGTAGATCAAAGCCAGGGGAAGTGGGAGAGCAGTTGGTCGTGCCATCTAGCATGTTCGAGAAGCACAGATTTAATGTCGTTAATGATATCACACCTGCGGACTTTAGATTTAAAATGACAGTATACAGAAGAGGAAAGATTGAATTTATTCAGTGAAGTTCACTTTTTGTTGTTGTAAACAATTCTCTTGCCAGCTTCCATATGAATTACGTACACTTACAACATCAATAGAATTTCCATCGTCGACCGGTGATTTTTAAAGTGATAATAACAGGAATTGTTCTGTTGAACTATAACACCTTACCAATTGTGCTGGGGTCACCAAGGTCACTAAGGTCAATGCCCATGTTTCGCCTATTGAAATGACCAATCAATCAACGGATTGTATTTAAAACGGTGTAAATCGCCTATTAGTTTTCTCCTTGATGTTGGAGGACTGGGCATGATTTTTTCCCTCATAATCAAAATATCCATTCGCGAACTCTGTTTAACTCAAAACGTTCGTTTTGAACTTTGAAGAAAGTGACGGAATGTCTAGGAATTTATCCGCTTGGAAATTAAACCTTGAAGTAAACTCCTACGTAAACAACATAGAGCTTTTCACACTTTTCAACTGCATCTAACACAAACACGTGTATATCTTTCGTTCGATTTTCATTTTCAACAGACATCAAATTACTTAAAACATTGAAACAGACATATTTTCAACCGACGATCGCACAGTTTACATCGCGCATTTTAGGTTAATGTTCATAAAATGTTAAACAAGTCGGAAAGGATGTGAATAAGAAGCATGATTCGAGATCAGAGCATAACTGGTGTACTTGAGATATTGTAGCGTTGCCGATTATTCTAATACCTACAATAATTTGTATGTTAGCTTCATTTGTATTTTTCATGTCTTTCGTAAAAAAAAGTTGCTGATGTTCGTAGATTGCGTTTATATTCTGTATTTCAATCGACTTCTGATAATCTAAAGGTCGCTTGGTTTCCATGAGGTTGTGAAAATGTACCTCGGACCTACTTCTGAGATGAGTTGCTGCAAATTTTTGATGATTTATTAAAGCAAGGCGATGCTATCGATCAATTTAAGAAACAAGATTGCAAATCTAAGAAGTCTACATTGCAAAGTTGCAGCTTTTTTTCTGTGTGTCAAGAATGCGGTGGGAAAGTGTGACGTCACGATTTTGAACATGTGTGAATTACGGGGAAGAAACTCAATCTTCATACTACCCTATTAGTGAGAACGTCAATTGCCAAAATTGAGAGTGATGCCCTTTCCCAACACCGAGATACCAGGTCTCACAGTTTTGAATCTCTCTAACAAAACCCTATTATTTAATGCTGGTTTCTAACTTAAGGAACCACGGTATATCAACAGAGTTTTGACCATAGATTTTTGAGATTCAAACGCCTGTATTGTAAACACTATATACACTACAGGTCTGCTATTTTGGGAAAAAGCCTATTCCAAGCTTAAGCTTGCCTTTCGATATCTGGAGTCAGATTGTACTATTTCCAAAACTTTTGATTTGTGACGTCATTACTTTCCCTCCGCATAAAGGTTTACCTGAACAGAAGCAGATAACAAAGACGCGAACCGAAACCCCTAATTATTCACCTTGTAGGTTTGAGGCGAACAGAGGACATAAATTGATCATTCTGTATCTAACGGTTTCTCTAAGCGTCAGTTTTTTTAACAAGGCAACAAGCTAATAAAATGATCTTCTCTGGCATTGTTTACATTGTCAACGTCACGTTGTATTTTAGTAATGGATCTCATTGGAATTCAGCGTGTAACTAATCTTGCGTCCATGTCAAGGGGTTCTAGTTGGATCCAAGGATTAAACTATCGTTGATGATAGTGTAGGGTCCCTATCCAAATTAGGTTATTTTGAGATTCCCATGACTAGGGGGCTAGGACTGGGAGGAGGGACAGAACTGGAGGGCTAGGACTGGGAGGGGTGCTCTAGTGCTAATGACACTAAGAGTATTTGTTATTCGGTATTAAATTTTGCAGGAACTTTGATTTATCTTTTAGCTGAAGAAGTATGGGTAGAAAATTGACAAGCACCCAAATTTGGTTTGCAAATGCATTGTTTAAATAGGGTTTTCTATCGAAGCACTCGACAAGGGTTTAAAGTAACTGAGTAAAATATATCCAGCACTGTGCATAGATCTTAAGATGAGTTTTAATCTTGGCATATCACATTATCTGTTGGTTGATTAGATACATATTCAATCGAAAGTTGTCTAGGGGAATGAATTATAAAAATTCATTGTAAACATGTGATCAAGTTGTCGTAGCTTACGACATATGGCTTAAGACCGGGGTCCATTATTTGGATGCTGTTTGGAGTATTTGATTAGATATTTAATATATAGCCTGTATATGGAAATAGATTCTTTAACGGTTTAAATAATCCCCCTCTTCCACCTCTTTAGTGGTTTTGAAAAATAAGGCAAGTAGGACAGAATGAAGTACACAAGACAAGCTACAGAAAAGCTTGAAGGCAGAATGCCAATGAGATACAACAAATGTAATATGAAAGTGTAACACTAAGCAAGTGATGGAATAAATTAGCCTTCGTAAAAAAAACCTTAAAACACCAGGCAAGGCAAGTTTGAGTACAAAATTAGACTAAATACCCACGCACCCCCCCCCCCCCCCCCCTTCGAAAACAAAACCCACAGAGTAGTGACCATGGTGTTTCTTTCCTCTCGTAATTATCAATAATTTGCTCCAAAAGTCATATTTTAGAACAAACAATCAAGATAGGTATAAGACTAACATTGTTTGATAAGATCTGATAGTCTGCAATAGGGACGTTATCCCTGTTGTTTTGAAATTTTATGTTCAGCCAAAATCATATTATCGGAACATAAATGATCTTTCATCATTGCCGAGGAAGGATGAAGTGGTAAAGACATCAAATTATTTGAGACTGATTAGTAATGATTATATGATTCCAAACACATCACACAACCACTAAATTGCATGCTAAGGAAAGTATGGATTTTTTTAAATATCACATAGACTACGTTATCAATTTCAGAAGTTCTATGACGTATAAACAATTTTGCAAATAGCCGTCGCCAACACATACTGGTAGAGGGTACAATGCTAATCATATGAACAATCTTACAGTTTTCGCGTGTTATAACATTGGGAAGGGGAAATATTTTAGTAGATGCCAACAACACAGACCGTATTGTTACAAATTTCAATTTTAATTGTCAGCAATATGATGACATCTTTTGTCTAGTTAATTAAATGAAGTGTTATCATAATATTGAAACAGTCTGATACACCATTGTACTTTTGTGATACGGACATCGCATATTACTAGATATGGTATAAGCGCCATCTTGATGAATACAACTGATGAACCAAACTCCGGTCTTGAGTCGTTTATATAACACAACATTAATTATTTCATAGTTTTCACAATGACATGATATGTTCACACTGTGGTCTACCTGTTCTATCCGTTCAGTCGACTATGAAACACTCTCATGTAACGATGAGTTAATTTAAAGGCATGGTTTTGCACGAAACACTGCCTATTATCTTGTTCCTTTATTGATTATTGTAATGCATTTATTGCTGATTTTGCCTTTAAGTCCACCCCCTTTTTCAGTTGAGGAGGAACAGCAGAATAAATAGGAAGCTGTAAGAGACCCTACATTTATGGCGTCCGAAAAATAACAAAGTGAGTTTAAGCGCCTCCCCTTTGTTGAGAGACGAAAAATAATTCCTTGTTTGACAACAGACATTTCGGTACAGGAACGCCCATTCTCCCCTCACCTCAAGATTTTATGTCTTCAAAACAATTACTTGGCTATTTGTTACATCTTTTCTGTAGGAGTTGGTATTATCAACGTAAAATTA
>JAAAKL020005152.1:0-19776 GCA_010016065.2 Carybdea cf. marsupialis auct. non (Linnaeus, 1758)
TGAGGAAAATACAGGTTATCTATGAAATATCAACATACGCCTTAACATATGCCATAAACCACATTTTCAAAGAAATTTTTATTTTCTTCAGTTAAAAGTGTTAAACATATCGATATATCATGCATAAAGTTATTATTTTGTTTATCTGTGGAAGAGTAAGTTCCTAAAAAGATGATTCACCTACCACAACACTGGTGCACCTACCACAACACTATCACAGAGAAGCCGCACTAAAATGAAAGCATGTGATTCAACGAAACAACAAAAACTGGACAATGTTGATAAAGAAACTTAAATTGTAAAATTTAATTATTGAAAAGAACAGTGTGAAAAAGCTTAAAGTACAATGACAGTAATTAATAATATCCTATTCTAAGAGTTTCTTGAGTTTACGAGACGGCTTTTGGATGATGCAGAGATTTCGAGATTTAACAACTCATCGATGGCGGCAGAACAAGAGAGTCCATAGCTTTGAAGTGATGAAATTTAGAAGAGCACTAGAAGAGCAATTCTTCTCTTTTACATTTAAAGGTGCTTGAATCCTTGCTATTTAGAAAGATTTTTGTATATGAAAAGAGCAACTACTTTGATCTGTCCCATACAGGCAGACTTCATGCCTTGACCAGGCCTTTCGTACAAGTGGACATGGTGACTGTATTTGTAAACTTGCGTCACATAACTGAAACTGTCCAACATTTAAGGTTTTAAGCTGTCATGAAGATAATTACTATCTTAAATGAAAGTAATAGTTACTGCTATGGCAACGCATATATCTCTAAAGGGGAGGGAGTATCTAAAAAGATGTCTTTACGGTTTTTGATAATAGACTTTCATAAGGGGGCAGCTAGGTACGGCATACTCTCATATGGAGGTGGGAGAGAATCTGAGTATCTGAGTATTAAAAATGAATAATGTACTAGTGTTCAGTTGTGATAATGACAGTGTAATTGATACTGGTGGTAGTCTATAAAGTAGTGATTGCTATGGTTCTTTACAAGTGTAGTAGTTGTTGCTAATGTTACTATTGCTTCCATGTTTATTTATCATTTATACATTTAGTACCCCTTTTCAAAAATTCCTAATACCATATTGTTATGTACTTTCAGTTAACTATAATCTATGGCTAATACCTCTGAAAAGGGACCATAATTAAAACTAGGTCTTTTTAATGGTAATCCCGCAATTTTAAATCAGTGATTAAATGTAAATTAAAAAATGCCCTTTAAAAAATTCCCCTTTAAAAAATGCCCTTTAAAAACTGCCTTTATACTTGCAGAGTAAAAAAAAAATTGATTTATTTTCTCTTATTCTTATTGTAGCTTGCATCTATAGTTAATGTTTTTGTTAGTCAATTTTTGTGCTTCTTTTAAAATGCCAATACCAACAAGTATTGTTAAATTAAGTACTATAAATTATAGCAATTGACATTATCGCTCTTATAGATCAAGGCGATCATATTAGCAGGCCTGGACAACATGCAGTTCGAGGCCACGACTGGAGGCTGTAGATTTGCTGTAGATAACTGATATTTTTTTAACATGATGATAGTATGAAATGCATCCTTGGGCAAAATCATCCATAACAGGTGTGATTTGAAACCAAGGGAGAGGTGTCAACCAAAACATAATCAATTTTACCTAATAAGGTATACACACAACCCACTGATCTTCCTACAATACACTGTAAGGAGGTACAAAGAAACAGTATAAGCAAATATCACAGACTGTTCTAAGAATGAAATATTGGGATAAAATCATTGAAAATAAATAACATTAATATATTAGGATGTTGACAGTTTCAAAACGTTTTGCTTAGTCTCCTTTGTTGATCTTGGGATGTACAATTTATTATCATTGTTAAGAAACACATCATCCAATGCCCTAGTATTACTTTCCTTTATTTGCAAATTTTAATGGCAAGATATCTCTGAAAGTACATGACACAATGATTTCCTACATACAAAACTTGATATTTCATGAAAAAATATATATCCGAAACCTACCTTTTGGTTGACCCTGTGCCCGGGTATTTGGAGTCCTCCACGATTTGGATCTCTCACAAATGTCCCATACTGATTGAAATAATTAGTAATGTTTCAGGTTTTTGATCCTTGGCCGACGGCAACGGGAGGGGGCCCGGGACACGTACCCCCATTTTTCTTGGTCTCCATTTTTTCATTGTTCAATATTAACATAAATCACAGAGAGGTAGCTTATTAAGGGGATGATAACCACATGAGAAATTCCTCGCCCCTCTTTGTATGCCTTTGCAAGAATCAGTAATCCGATTGTTAAGTCCTAAGATTTACACTAGACTAACTTCTATGGCGCTTCAAGCTTACAGATGCAATAATAAATTAACGTTGTTGACCATAACATGTAAGTATTTATTTTTAATTCATGTAAAATTTTACTGATGATTCTTTTTACGTAAGACCCTTAGTAATTTCTATTGGGAGATTTACTGCTCTTCATTGGGTTACTATATTAATTAATATCTTGTAGCTACGGTTTGATAAATGAAAACCCCAAGTGTCGTAACTTTTAATTTTAATTTTTGTCACTGAAACGAAACTGTTTACGTTGTCGCTTGGCTTACATTGCTGTTGCTATTTTAGTATTGCTTTTAATAAAAGGACACAGCTAACCCTTGGCCTAAAGTCAGTCAAGAAAATCAAAGATTCGAATCGTACAGTTATCTGGAACTACATTCGGTAAGTCTCTACAAACGTCAGAATTAAAGGTTGTTTGGATGTATGATGACTTTGTTTCTTGTTCGTCAATTGACAGACGGACAGAAGGCGTTGCCTAAATGATACAGTGTGTGTTGATTGCATTTTATCAAGTTTACAGTTAACTTACTGTACAGCAAGTAGATTAGTGCAAAGTAGGTGGTGTGTTAGTTATCCCTGTTCGGAGCAGCATGCCACGAAACTTTAATATATGATATCGTATACCCAATAAATGAAAGGACTTTTGCTACATTGATTATATTCAACCTTGCAGTTAGGCTTGGCTGTATTGATGTACAAATGCATTTGTTACTTTTCTATTCCTATTCAACTTTCAAGCCTGTGTTCTAAAAATACCTAAATGTGCCCCAGTATGAGACAGCGAATGAGGTTTTCGTATGAGTAATTGTCCTGATTTATGATTCTGTGATATTTGAAGCGCATTTGATATTCACTCTACAGTATTCCCATAACTTTCGTAGGAATGAAATAGTTCCAATATATTTGTGGGTTCAACAGGATTCCCCTCGTATTAATTAGTTTTTTCTTTCTTTTAGAAAAAATGAAATCCATCCAAGAGTTGTTTCCTTGGAGTGAGACTGCAGTCCCCATAAACACCCCAGCACAAGCTTCAGAAAGTTCACATCAGACTTCAAGGAAAGATGAGAGTAAGGTAGCGGTTCCCCAACTTTTAAGGGACGAAAGTGTTCCTGAACATTTTCAGTCCAATGAAGATTATACATTTCCACGGAAAGCCGTCGGGAAAAGAAGCTGCTAAGACTATTGGTTCAAAAGTCTTCACTATGACCAAGCAAAAGACTCGGGTTTTTTGCCTACTTTACTTTAAAGGTCATGACAAACTGATTGCCGAACATAGAAAAATGGTTGCATATGGGACAAAGGGTTTCTACTGTTGAAAGAAAGCACCAGCAGCTTTCAGTGATCATCAACAATGTAAAGCACACTCTGCTACCCTGTGGAATGAATCTGTTGTGCCAAAATGCAGTCACCGAATTGTAAAGGAACGTGTGATTGAGAGAAGACGCGACAGGGTATCGCTTTGAGAGGCAATAATGGTAATGACAACTTGGCACAGCTTTTAATAGTGCAAGAGCAATGGAGATATTCTGAAACGCCTTGATTATGAAACTAAGATGCAATCTGGTAAACGAAGATATTTGCATAACGATATACAAAAGGAATTTTTGCAGTTCGTGCCTGCACGGGTTATCTTGAAAATCTCGAATCAGATCACTCTAGCAAAGCTTTGCTTTGATGTCAGGCGAGTAGACAGACACATCAAATAAAGAAATTTTGTTGATCTGTTGACGATGGCTAGAAGAAGATCTGAGTGTTCATGAAGACTTCATGAAGACTTTTTCGGTCATGAAGATTAAGAGTGATAACATTTTGATGGCTGCAAGTGACAGTTTAGTAAGGATGCATCTTCTGCTCCAAAAGCTGAAAGACCAAGCATACGATAGTGAAAGCCAGATACTTGGAAACGAATCTAGCGTCGCTGGTAAAATTGCAGCCAAGCATCCAAAAATATTGGTTACACATTGTCAGGGACGTTTGGAGACTTTGGAGCTACGTTTACCCTCAGAAAATGACCTTACAATCTTTCAATCATCAGCGGTTAAGGCGGTGTTACACTGTGCCATGGTTAGAATACGGTGTTAGTGTTCGTGTTAGTGTTAAGTGTCTCCTGCCACCATTTTTGTGCTTTAGGGCAACCTCGAGTCTGACATAAAAATTTTCGTAGGCGCAGATCAAGTTCACTAAAAATATTCACGAATGACGAGACTGGGAAAGTTAAGATTTGCAAGTTAACGCCAAGGGACATACGAAACTAGGATTTTGCTGTGCGTCAACTTGAATGGCTGACGATTTTCGTGCGTAGAAAAGGTCAACTTATTACCAAACGTTATACCCAGGTAGCGGCAGAATTTCTATATCCAGTACCTTGCCTTATCCACCACGCCCAATTTGCATGTCTTAATAAGATACAGCAAACAAATGCATAGAGGTTACATAAAGGTCGGATTATTGCAGAAACTACCCGTTCTTCGTAACCCTGGTGTACGTATAGCATCACTAAATTACGATAAATCTTAATATAAAGTCAAGTGCCAAAAGTATGACCTAAATATGTCCCCCTAGTATGCAGCCATTTACCTGAGGTTTGAAGCGACGAGAGTTTAGTTAACATTATTGTGCAAGCTATAGACACTTGGCAATAGAATTAGAATTATCTCACCCATCCCATCCCATCATGTTGATATTTTGAGACAGAAGGACTATGTAAGTGAACTTGAATATACCTTCTTCTTCATCTTTCGGCTTATTCCTTTTCAGGGGTCGCCACAGGGGATCATCTTTTCCATTTTGCTCGATCGTTGACGTCCTCTATCTCTATGCCGGTAACCACCATATCCTCCTTTACTGCGTTTAAAAATCTTCTCTTTAGCCTTCCTCTCCTTCTCCTCCCTGGGGTTCCATTCTTAAGACTCTCTTTCCTATATGTTCTTCCTCTCTTCTTTTTACGTGCCCGAACCATCCTAACCTTGCTTTTAATTTCCCTCTAGTAGCTCTAACATCTGCTCAATCCCTGATGTATTGGTTTTTGATCCTATCCATTCTGGTCACTCCAAGGGAAAATCTCAGCATCTTTCATTTAGCCACTTCCAAAGCTGATTCTTGCTTTTTGGTCAGTCCAATCGTCTCCAACCCATACAATATTGCTGGTCTTACTACCGTCTTATAAATCTTTGCCTTTACCTTTGCCGCTATCTTCTTCTCACATATCACACCAAATACTCTTCTTCATCCAGCCCACTCAGCTTGGATTCTCTTCTTCACCTCTCCATCACATTCACCATTACTTTAAGTAGTCGCCCCTAGGTACCTGAATTCTCCCACCTTTGTTACTTTTCTTCCTTGCAAATGAACAACATTTCCAGATACCTTCTCGTTTTCACACATGTACACTGTCTTCCTTCATCCCTCTCCTTTCCAGAGCAAATCGCCATCTTTCCAGACTTTGTTCTACATCTTCTTTGATCTCACCGCAGATCCCAATGTCATCAGCAAACATCTTGCTCCATGTAGATTCCTGCCTGAACTCATCAGTGAGCTGGTTCATTAGCACTGCTAACAAGAATTGGGGAAATCCAATCTTTACCTCAAACAATTCAGTCATGCCTACTGCACACGGCACTGCCGTCTGGCTGTTGTCATACATATCTTGCACCACTTTTACAAATTCTTTATCTACAATTGACTTCCTCATGTGATACCACAGTTCCTCTCTGGGGACCCTGTCTTGCGCTTTCTCCAAGTCTACAAATACACAATGCAGCTCTTTCTGCCCCTCTCTTTATTTCTCCATCGCTATTCTTAGTGCAAATATTGCATCTGTGGTGCTCTTTACAGGTATGAAGCCATACTATTGTTCACAAATTTCTACTATCCTCCTTAGCCTTGCTTCCACCAGCCTCTCCCATATCTTCAACGTATGACTCGTCAATTTTATGCTGAGCTTGAATATGTAAAAAAAGGTGAAAGAAACAGTCATTGAACCTGCTGCATTTCACGCAGAAGCCGTGTAATCAATTTCGATGAAATACTTCAGCAGCTGCGCTCAGTACCACGAAAACAACATATACTTATTCCAAATATCATCACTATAGTTAGGTGATACTTGTAAATCCTTCCACATCTTTCACTCCGGAAAGATCTTTGTCTACACCCCCATAAGTTGAAGACTTGGCTTCGTGCAAGTAGGACTACTAAACGATTCAACAACCTTGCTATTCTGACAACAAATTAGGAAATAACTGACACTCAATCGGAGGGGGATGCATCATTAGTTAAAAATAGAAGCTTCTTTAACCCACCACAAAAAAGGAATCAAATTCTGGATACTACAATAAATTTTCTTAATACGATTTTTCACCCTGTAACCTAAGGAGAAACCTGGGGCAAAAATTAATTCAAGCGCTAAGAGACCTAAAAAACGATATAGGCATCATCATGAAAGAAGCTGATAAAGGTGGTAGTGTAGTTATTATGAATACTATTCACTATTCTAGAATGTTTATGAGCCAACTTAACGACCCTACCATATACGTAGAAACCACAGAAGAATACGACACAAAAACTCCTCGTGATCTTAAGCGTCCCATTTGTAAGTGCCCTCATTATCTGACGGAAGCTGAAACCACGTACAACAACAGAGGTCGATGCTAAAACGAGCAATTTTTACGGACTTCAGAAAATACATAAGTCAAATGTAATCCAAAAGGCCACAATGGAGCATCAAGATGATGTAATTGTAACCTTAGAACCAGAAGATCTCAAACTGAAACCAATCGCGGCTTGTCCTAGTACCCCAACTAGACGTTTAAGCTACTTCATAGATCTGCTTTTAAAAAACCGTTACTCAAACACATAAAAAATTTGCCTCCGAGACAGTATCGATTTCTTAAACATTTTTCCACGTCAAGCAAGCCTAGATGACGTACTAACCACATTTGATGTTAGCAGTCTCTACACAAGTATTCCACAAGATTATGGTCTCGCTGCAGTGCACTATTTGTTGCAAAAGTATCCCCAAACAATAGATGAAAGATTCAAGAGCGATTTCATCATTGAAGGACTGCCATTCATCCTCAAGAACAATATATTCTATTTCGATGGTAAGTACTACCATCAATTATCTGGTACAGCTATGGGCACCATAGTAGCGCCAACTTACGCAAACTTTACAATGGGATTCTGGGAGATAGAACTGTACCAACACTGTAGAGCCATACTTCCAACAAGCACAGCCCATTGTATTGAAGATCGTTAGAAGAGATATTTTGATGACTGTATTTTGATACACAACGTTAAAACACTGCCCCCTTTTTTACTTTTAGAAATCATATATGGGAGAGGATCTGGATGGATGTTCATTATAAAGATATGGACACAAGGCAGTGCCTACCCTTCTAATCATGCCACCCTCGCCAATGAAAAAGAACATCTGCATTGGCTCGACGAATTTGTATGATTATTGAAGAATGCAAACAGCATCGGCTAAAAGATTTATATCGAATTCTGCGAAAACAAGGATACCCTCCAGAGTTGATTAACGATTCCTTCAAAAGGGCAACTGCTATACCTCAATGTGGTCTACGGAAACCGAACAATAGATAACTAAAGCCCGAAATACCACTTGTAACAACCTACAACCCAAAAAATCCCAACATTTACCCTCTTGCTAGAACAACGTTGCAAAGGTTACAATCTAGTGAACTCAAATAGAAGTTCAAAAATGTGAGCATTATACAAGTCAAAAGAAGCCTCCAAATCTGAAATGCATCCTCACGAAAGCAAAACTCGGAGGAACCGAAACAGGGTTATGGAAGTGGGGCGTACTCAAGATGCGAGTGTTGCAAACTATTCTTGGAAGAACATCAAATCAAATTTAAGAACAGCGAAATCTACTTTACAGTAAACTTTCCTACAATATCTCGGACTTATGTAACACCTTGCTATGGTTGTGGGGAAGAATACATTGGTGAAACAGGTGTTGGGAAATCCAAATTGAGAGATCTATAGACAACAAATGATACCGCTGCAAAGCCAACAACAACCAGCAAGGGAAAGTTTACTATTTTTCCTTTCTACAAATTTTGAAAGAGTGACAAAGTATGAATATGAATAAATATATAAATATGAATAAAAATATAAATATGAATCCTCCTTTCGACAAAAATATCAACCGAAATCAAATTCATTTTAACAGATAAACAAGCAGAAATATATCATTTATAGCACATTTATTTGATGTAATCTTACACGATGGTTTGAGTTAACATTACGTCATAATAATCTGAGGTCATTTGTAGCATGTCAATCGAAAGTATCGCTGTAAACTTTATTTACATCAAACGACCGAAGAAGCAAGAACACAGAAAGCGCTATTGCTTATAACATATAAATTAGAGGATTACTCGAAGTCCCTTGTCTTTTTCTCTTTCTTTAACATCTTGTTTATATATATATGACAGAGACAGGGGAAGTTGACACCCTCCCTACACTCATCCCCCCCGCTAGCTGCGGGCTCTGTAAAGTCCAGGTTTATCATCAGTTATATTCCAGTCGTTTCACGACTTTTTGTGATATCCATGCAGGATCTTCTTCACCGTTGTCTATCCTGTACTAGCCTGATGATATTAATTAAGGACAAGACAGTGATCTCTTTGATGTTTTCATGATAGCGGGAGGCTGGCCTTCCTCGTCTCCTTGTGCCAAAATCACTGCCAGTCAGGATGTTTTTACTAAGCCCATCTGTTCGGGGTTTAAGCGATCAAAACCCTTTATTAGCTAAAACAAGCTTCAGTTGTGGTTGACTACGTATATCAGCATCTTAAAAATTTCTTGAGACAGTAAGGGATTGGATCTTTCCAGAATTTTGACTTCTGAATTAAAGAGTTCATTAAATGGTGTTTCAGGGAGTCATCTGACTTAAGTGTACATTAAGAGACGTACATTACCTTCATAGTTTTATGAACGAGTTCAGCAAATTCTACGAGGGACTCGAGAATGATCGATTGCCAGGACTTTTAATGCACTGTTTTAGAACACTGATGGTCAGCAGTTGGTTAAAGAAGATCACTTCTTAAGGTTGCAACAAAACACGTTGAAAAGAAAAGAAATATAGAGACTTAAACATTGTCCTTTAAAACGAGACTGAAAGAGGGAGTTTGAGCTACAGGATTGTTCCATTATACCAACAAATACAACAATCTTAAATTCTAATAAAACACAACTAATTAATAAAACATGATCTCACTTTGCCTTGCTCCGAACACGGAATTTTCACTTCACCGAGGTGTTAGTTGTCGAATTTCTCGCATCACTTTATTTACATTGACATTTTCTGTATCGCTGGATTCATGGCGATTGGAAAGTACTGTAATCACAAACATCGCGCAGATTCTCGATTTATTTTGTCGCGTTGCACAGTCCTCAATAAACGAGAAGTCTGTTTGTGGTGCAAAAGGTGGAAACTGCTTTACGTTTTCCCAAGATTACGATGACAATAATCATCTGGAGTTTCTATAAACTATTTACTCAGCTTATTTTTCATGCGTTGAAGACTCTACCTTCCATACGTACTTACGTATGACTCTAGTGAAATTGTTTCCTTATACTTCAGTGCCTTGTTTGATACAAATTGCTGTCAACCAGTTGACAAATCTGGTAATAACGATGCTTGCAATTTTCCAAGAGTCTTACATACTTGGAAGGAAGAATGTAGTTTCTGAATAAGTTCACCCCCATTAACATTGACTAAACGCCAGTTTTGCATGTTATTGTTTCCGTGGGTGCTGCAACCAATTTCTGTTTGGCTCTGAAATACACTTCAACTTGTTTTCAGGTCTTAGATCTTAGTCTTAAAAATTCTTTTCGTTTCCAAAAGAGTGGGTTTTTTTCTCTCCTTATGTTAGTCCTAGATTATTAAATTTGAAAAACCTTTAAATCCCTTGCCAATAATTGTCGTTTTGTCCAACACCTTACATAAAAGGAGAGTGTTTTCTTAGGAACATCCGCTTGCGGCTCTCTTTTGGAATGTTCTTTTCCAGACTTGTTCTTGTAGGCCCCTTGCAGATGTGAAGGAAAACATGATGCTTTATCAATTGCAAATTTTACCAGCTTTGAATTAAGGTTCCCTCGTCAATCATTCAGTTTCAGTCTCTAAATTTAACTACGGTGTAAGTAAAATTCGAACAGGTATTGAAATACAAAGATTTTCCTCTGTTTTAGATATATATGGAAGGAAAGTTGCTCAAGGACATAAGGCCAGTTTTTGTTTAGAGGACACGAATTGCGAAGTTGGGTACCAGAAGGTCTTTAATTGCACTAATAAAGGAGAGCAAGGGATCTCAGTGAACTGTGCCGACAACTACAAGTATACTATTGACTGCCAATGGGTAGACCTTACTGATATATCATACGGGAATTATACATTAATGATCCATATCAATCCGGAGAACAAAATAGGAGAAAGTGACTACACCAACAACTACGCAGGTTGTGAAATATATTACTTGAATGGGACAGTAAAAGTTGGCGATTGCACGGCAGGTATGTATAAGTTTTGTTGTCATTAAAGAGGATAGAAATCAGTATGGTGGACAGTTGAGATTTATTTAACAGCTTCTATCCCAGTTACCTACGCTGTGCTTCTTTCACGGATTCCCATTTATGAGCTCGATTGTTGGGTAGAGAATATGTTGGGCCAATATTTTGGATTAAGCCTGGTTCCCACTGCGGCGTAGGGCTTGCCCTAGTCCATGCCCATGTCGTTGTCTTGGCTGAGCATCTGGCTTTGATTGACACAACTCAACTATAAATAATCAAATGGTTTCACGAGCTTTTATATGCGAGAATTCCTGTGATTTGGGTGATGTGGACGAACAGAGTATTGCCTTGAATTGATTGTTATCACATCAGAGGCAAACCGCTGTCCTTAGATACAAACTTCTACAAAGATTCAAACGATCTCGTAACGTTTCACTACTACTTCAGTTTATATGTTCATTCAAACGATCCCCACACGTGCAATCTTTCAAAAAAGAATGCCGAAAACAAAGGTACACAACAAGGCTTGTTTTGCAAGATTGAAAATATTTTCATTCTACTCGACAAACCGTACGCCACAAGCTGTCAATTAAAACCACAAAAGCCAACCGGTTACCACTGTGTCTTGAAGCAATATATCGACAACGACAACGACATGGACAAGTCTTTCGCCTTAGTGGGAACCCGGCTTTACATACTACAACATCGGAGGTAATTTATGTGTCAAAGTAAACTAAGAAGTATGATTCACCGTAGAAAGAAAGAGAATATCTTTTCGCCACTCCCTTACAACATCTCCAGCATACAGCTGACTGATATCAATCAATGTATAGCTGGTAATCAAGAATGGAAATTCAAATTACTTTTTCTATGGCAATATTACAATACATCCTGAAAGCGTCTGCTGACAGCCAGGCAGTACGCTTGAAGTGTCAGCATCGTCATTGTTTCCTAACATTTGTCGGTAACTTTTGACTGTGAATTACTAAATCGGTTATGTAGTGGATACCATTAGTATCACCTAAGCCATAACTAGCCTCAATTAATACTTTTTTCACAGTATCAGGAAACCATTGTGGTCTAGTTTGTCCGCGTGTTGCTCGTTATGGATAGATTCAGGCGTGGACTCAGTTAATAAACGCAAATCGTATCCTACGTGCTTAGTCATGTGTATATTTGCTACAAGATGATAGGCTTCAAACATACCGACTCTCATTACTCTTAACAAAAATAGATGATTTGTTTTGGGTCCAATTTGTGTTATTACAAACCTAAGAGAAAATCATCTTCTATGTAATTACAGGTTACAAGTTTGTAATTTATACTTACAGAGAGACATACTTTGCATTTTGACCCGAGCTCGAGCGAGTGAAGCAAGAAAGAACACCTCGGTAGCTTAAAATAAAAAATTCCGAAATGTCTTCAAAAGTTTTGAGCTCACAAGTCTACAACTTAAATATAATTGATTTAAGAATTTCTGTGTATAGAAGTCGTACTTTTTGCATACATCTTTTGTAGCAAACTTAATAAGGCTATGAATTGCTTTCATATTTCGTACTTATCAATACTTTTAGTATGATAAGAACTATTATCTAGAACCGGTACTTCAGTATACTTAAGTCGCATAAGAAATGTTGCATATAAAGTTCGTTCTCAAGTACACTTTCACGTTGTTAGAAATAGTCGGCAGAACCTCTGTTCACTTGAAGAACGGAAAAATCGTGGAATACGTTTTCGTCATTTATGAGCACTTTAAACAATAAACCTTGCAAATAAAAACCTTGCAAAAATGGCAAAGACACTACCAAACTTACTGTTTGGAAGCAAATTGTAACTATGGTTCTCAATTTATTTAATCCAAGCCACAACAACAACTCCAAGCTGTCAGTTGTAAATCACTTCGGCGAATTAATCACAGAAGATTGTTTAAAGCATGAAAAGGGGATTTTCAATAACATAAAATGTCATTATAACAGTATGTAAAATTTAGTAGCCTAACTTTTGATCAAGTAGCCAGACCGAGCACTATTCCTAATAACCGCGCTTAAGATTTGTCGACATTGTATAGTGACATGTTAAAAAATTGAAACGATTGAATAGGCATGCTTTTGTATCCGATGCTAGATGTCTGTAAAAGTGTGTGTAGAACGCGATTTATCCGTGAAATGAAGCATGTTCTGTACCAGTCAAGCGAAGCAATTAACGACCTTCTCTTTGAAACACAAGAGTTTTTTTATTGTTTTAGCAAGATTTTGAAATACTTACATTTCGTATCCTTTAGAACTGTCGACGAATGTAAGTTTGTCTCGAATTTGTCCATTTTCAGAAACAACCTTTATCGTTCGTCGATTACTTTATCTTTTCCCTTATGACAAAAGCGAGGACCCCATTTTTTCCTTGTCGCATTTTGATGACTAAAATTATAAATCTTTGGAAAAATCGGCTCTACGAGGATTGTATTGGCATTGAAATAAGGATTGCATGTTGTAAATATTAAAAGAAATGACAATGTAGTCCAGAAAAATTCTAGTTTAGCTAACATATAGTATAATTAGCCTGGATTTAAAATATGGAATATGGCGAAAGTATTTTTTTTGAGGACAAAGGACGTGGCCACGATATTAAAACAGATGAGATGGGGTCATGATATTAAAGGGTATGGCTGAAAATGTAAAACTGGAATATTTAACGGAAACATATGCTGTGACTACAGCATGCAGGGAGACTAGTTGCTCAAGTATCAAATGTGAGCTGGCGTTTTCTCATGGACTAGTTTCCTTATTGAACTGTGCTTGTAAAAGAAGTCGTGTGTGTTGCGTTTGCATAAACGATTGACACGTTCTTTGCTTATCCTCTTAAAAATACAGATTGCTTTAAAATTTCCAACATTTAAGGACTCAACTTATGATAGAGATTTGTTCAAAGTTACTCCTGATTCTAGGAAAAAAGAAGATGCTTCTAATTTTATGTTGATGTATTGCATACGTCTGGCCGTACTGGGGCTGACCCTGTTTGGAAAGTGGCGCCACTGCTTTCATGTTTTTGTATTTTCTTGGTGAGGGTCATATGTGTCAGAGGTGGGAATATATATTCTTGATGCGGTTATCCTGATATAAATTCTTTTATTATGTGTAACTCCCTTGGTCTCTTGGCCTATGGCCTGAAGTTTTCCCTAATCCGATATCAGTTTCTCTTTTTAACTATGTTTAGCGATCTCGTGGCTCTTTGTTTCACTTTTTGCAACTGCTTTCTTGCATTCCTTTTCTTTCTAGCCTAAAGAACGCTTTAAGTTTCCAATGTAGATTACTGTGCAGTCCCTGCAATTTATTTGCCAGAATGGTTTATGCATAATACTTGCGCGTGATCTCATCCAAGCAGTAATGACTACAGCCAGCAGAATACCTATTAAACTCCGCAGTCATGGATTTTTAGACAACCACTATTATCGTAAAATCAAGTTCAAGGATTTGCCACTTCCGTAAATCCGTAAATACCAATAAGATCAAGGCTTTGCTGGATTTAATACTGGGAGATGGTTTTGAGTTTTGAATGATGTTATAGATATTGTCTGAGTACAAGTTTGAACACTGTTTGAACTATTGTCACTTCGCTGACTATTTCTTTCTCATTCATTTTATCATACACAGATCCATGTTATGCTAAATCTTTCGGAGGGACAGGGCATGGAATGTGTTGTCACTTTCCTTTCCAGTTCGATGATAAAACATATTTTGGATGTATAACAAATGGCAATGGGCATCAATGGTGTTCTACAACTGCAAACTACGACAAGGATCAAAAGTGGGGATACTGTGAGCAGAAGAGTGCCTTTGCCGTAAAATCCGAAGGTTCTAACTCCGTGCTAAAAAATTATAGCAGAAATTGAAGTAAAACATTTGAAACTAACATGAAAAGCTTCATCTTAGATGAAATCTGATCTTTAGTAATAGAATCATATACGTTTGTAACAATTTGAACCTTTTGGTCAAGTAGGCCGGCCCACTCTTTATATTTTATTACGTTTTATGAGTCTTTCATAAAACGTTTGGACTTTTATCTTGCATTACGACTTACATAAATGCACGCTACTTGGAAAAAAGTAACATGTACCATACAGCTCATGCTATCAAATCAGACGAAAATATAACCTGTCGACTTTAAGAATAATTAAGCTCTACCTGTACTACAGTGCTAGTAGGCCAACAGCTGGAAAAAATACCCGTAAGTCTCAAATTAAAATTAAAAATCCATTTGGAAACTTTATGACTTAATTCCATCATTTTAGGTAGTATTTTTAAAAAATTATCCATAGCAAATCTGTCTAAAGAAAAAAACAACAACGTTCTCAAATAGACTTTTAGGCATAAAACGCATGAATTGCATGTTAAGCAAATCAAGACATGGGGTGCCAGCGGCAAATTCTTTCTATCGTTGTAGTATATGCCGAAGCATTGAATCTCCGATCCTTCATTGACATAATTCTTAGATTAAAAGTTACTGCAATCAGAGTGATCGACAGAGATAATTTTGTAAGATGAAGAAGCACGGGTGTAATATAGTATTTGGATTTATATTTTCGTTTCATCTATTCGGAATAGGTTTATTCTATTGTAACACCGCGATAAAACACTCGCACATTTTAAACAGTAAAGATAAGAACGTAAAATGTAGTGACTTTTTAAACTTTTATCTGAATTTCTAAGGAAAATTTTTTTAAAAGATATGCATAAATTAAGGGACTAGTGACTTCTTTTTCGTAAAAGCATCGTATCTGCGTCCTGCGTGACATAGAGTTTTCTTTAATGAACGTCGAATCAAAGGCTTTTTACATATAATCTAGGTTTAATTCATGCCTTTTCTTATAGCTGTCTGAAAATACAGTAATTTCCTACTCTCTTTAGCTCATTTTATCATTTTTGCATGAGTAAATATGATATGATATTGAAGAAACGTAATACAGAAACAGTGATCAGGCTGTAAGTTGGCATGTTTTGAATCAGTGCCTTGATATTTTTACTGCATCAATTGTATGATATCAGTTATTCCTGCCCATCTTTATTTCCAAAATTGGTTCATTTTAGTTGTGAAGACTTTGATTTCTATATAGCAGTCAATAGTCTCTATCAAAGCTCTTCTTACTTGACAGTTTTCCCTGATCAGTAAATGTTTACTGTACATGTTCTACGCATAGAATCCATCATGTGTTCCTTGCAATTATGAGAACTGACGTTTATTTTGAACTTAAATTAACCTCACTTCTTAACGCCATGTTATAAATTTGTTCAATTTAATCTCTTTTATACCATATGAACTTACTTCCAACCGTGTTTAGTCACAAAAACCAAGAGGAACTTGAGAAAGTTATTATTAAAAAAATTATCGCGGGTAAAGAAAGCTCCCCCGCTCAGTCTTAATACGATTTTTTATATTTTAAATGCAAAGAATGAATTTACTTCAAGTTTCTAAAGTTAACGGTATTTTAGCGATGAATTATTGCACCATGTTTGGGCTGTACTATGATGCCTCATGTAAGATGTGTAATTGTAGGATTTAGTAATCCTCATGACGTTCATAACATTCTTAGCTACGTAAAATACTGCAACCACATAGATTACATTTTGCAACATAGTATTACACTGGTGGTTTGAGCAATTCCTAATTACTGAATATGTAGGTACGTACTTCTCGCTACAATTCATGCCTCGTGTTGTGTATAATCGCTCACAACAATGCTATACACAATGGGATGACGTACGCACGTAAACATTGTCCGTCACCTCATTGCAGCAGTCGGCATAACAACACCTTTTAGCCTAGTAATTATTCCTAAAGTAGAATAACAAGCTTACCTTGTTGTGTAATTCCAAATTCCTTCTACTGCATATATACAACGGTTTTAGACTGACATAGCCAGTTGTACACGACTGAAGTAACACTAAACAGTCGAAAGCTGCAACTGACTCACTGTCAAGTTGGATCGTTTGTCCCTTGCTGTTAGGAATCACTAGTAGACCGACTCTCGTCGTCGCCATCGGAGACTGTGATCATTGTACTATCTATCAACACCAAGAAATTAGACTCAGACAGTTAACCACAACTTATGCCTAAGGAGTTCTCTGTCGCGGCCTGACCGCCGCCGCCCTTACACTTTTCTATAAATAGTAGATCAATCAACAGTGCAAACTTTTAGCATTGATATTCCAGAAACCGAGAGGTTTAAACATCAGCCCTTGTAAGATTTACGTAAGTCAGTCTTACTATCATTATGTTGCGTCTTTTAATCAATGTATTTATCTATTCATATATCTATCTGTCTGTCCAGCCATCAATCTAACTGTGTATCAATTTAGATAACTAGCTTGAGTAGCTTATAAATAATGTATCATTAGAACCATTTTTTAAGACTCTGAAAGCTAAAAAGTAGCCCATTCTGACTGAACGTTTCACTTTCGAATATCCCTGAGGAAGAATATCCAGGGCATAAACGCATTACATTGCTATCAGGTTATTCTAGAAAAGAGCGGGGAATACAGGATGGGAAAGGGGTTGAAGTTCAAATTTGGTCTTAAATCACAAAATTCTGTAATTTATTTTTCAGGAACGTATACCTACCAATTATAAAAGGCCTAATATTTATGATAAAATCAAATCAAATCATGATTTCACGTTAATTTATAGATGTATATTAAAAGTTTTGAAACGGGAACATTGATTCGTTTAAAGTATAAAACTATTTAAACTAGCGTAATCTATTTACGCCTATGTTATTTTTTGCACTAGTACTTTAATACGAAATGGAATGGCTGAAGTTGATACTAATTTGGGTTGTCCGTGTACAGAGTCATTTCACAAATGTCAATGGCTTTACACAATGAGATAAGCAGGGAGTATTGCCCCCTAAATGTTTGGAGATCTATTTTGTGTGTTCTAAGTTGCAAGTTAGATATTGGCTAGCTCATGTTGAAGTCTTGTACCTCCTGCCTCCCTGTTAAAACGACAAATTACATAATTTCAATGCCCATTAGATCTGGCATGGCCATTACCCTTCTGATAGCTTTGTAATTACTAAGCTACTAATTAATCATTATATAAACATTGAGTGACTTCGATGTTGCATGATAACCTACAAATAGAAAGCGCTGAACAATTACAATTGCAGAGTGTAAAAATGAAGAGATAAGATTTCTAAACTAAGGTTTGGTTTAAAATACTTAAATTTGTCTCCATCAGGAAATTCCGAGGATAGCTATTGACTTCTATATCTGTAACAGGTCCATTATAGTTAACTATTTGCATATGTTGCTTTTCTATAAATCAATTACATAGTTGTTTAAACGGTTTCTTTCGAGTTATACTCATTTTGTTCTGTTAGATTATAATTCATTCCACTGATATGAAGGCTTTTCTTTGTTTATGTAGAATGTGAATTACTCCAATGCTACTGTAAGCTTTTTGCCTACATGAAATGTGCAAGATATTGTAACGATCTAAGGAACTGTTCCAAGATAATAACCTTAATGCTGAGTGCAAGAATTCAGATAAAGCTCGAGGGTCTAAGTCGAGAAATCTTTCTGTGTAATCAAGTGTTGTAGTCCTCTTCAAATCTTTACACCACTTTCTACATCAATCTCAATTTCTACCTGAACTTCTCTATACAACGCACTTGATTAATACTTGATTAACGCTCTGCCTAAATAGAACATTACATGATTATTTTAATAATACTCCCTCCAACTCCAACTGCTTAATTTTAATACCTCTTTCCATTGCTTTTTCGTGCCATTATTTATTTTTTTGATCCTTCGCTCAATACAAAGCAGCGTTGCTACTTCAAGGTATTGAGGTATATTGAAGAATTAGAAATAAAAAGGAAACAGAAAAATAGATGTAATTAGAGACAAAAAAATAAAAGATCTACAAGAGGATGGCGATTGACATTAGATTTAAAAGTGTCAAGATCATAAGTAAGAGAAAAGCACCAGGAGAGTTCCAGATCTTGGCAGTTCTAGGGAGAACACTGTTAGCATAGAAATTTCTGTTTGTTTTAGGAATACAAACAGAGACATCATGCAGAGATTTAGCTTACATCATTTTACACGTTCCCAGTCGACGCTTTGTAAACCTAACTGTTATCTTATATATCGGTAAACATTAAGTTCGTTACAAATAAAAGGCTTGTTTCGTAAGTGTCGTCCACCACGTAGTTTCAATCTTTTAACAACGGCGAATGTAAACGTGTATTTTTGTTATACCATGATGTCCATATGTTACTACCCATTTTCAAATAGAAGACTATTAACATAAATGAAAGGGTACAGACACTAAATACGGTAACGTTTACATAGCAGCATTGCAGTTTTTCATTGTCGCATTTCTAACTAGCGTCAGAAATTTCCTCATGAAACTTACTTTAGAGCGCTGTGCACACGATAAATACGTTCATCCCAGCGATCACATTGAGCTTGGACTACCCTCAAAGCATCTATTAAATGCGATTTGAGCATCATAAATCTGTACAATTTAGCTTGTAGATTGCAGTTGGAATAAGTTCATAAAATATATTTATTTCAATTTGCAAAAAATGGATATGTACCTTCGAACGTGCAGGCTGGGATTAGAAAACGCTCATAACATGTATCCAACGCAATTTGTACTCTATTGATATGTACATTGTATCGTACAGATTACGCTTGGAATAAGCTCATAACATGTATCTGATACAATTTCCAACGATGGATATGTACATTCCAGCGAGCAGATTGTGCTTGGTTTACGATTTTAACATGTATCCAATCCTATCCTCACGCAATAGAAACATACATTGCACCAGAATAGAACGCCAGAGCCCTACATTTGTTACCTCTATTTATCGCAAGCCTACGTTCACAGGCCTTTACACTCGCTGGGAT
>JAAAKL020005153.1:0-19776 GCA_010016065.2 Carybdea cf. marsupialis auct. non (Linnaeus, 1758)
GCCACCATCCTTTAAGTTATCATCTTGCAGTTCGTCACTAAATAGTGTCCTTTTACTCCTTCGTTTGGCTGATAGCTGTTGGTCTATTTTCATTCCTTCGGCAACCAGTTTCGACTCCTTTAAAATCTCGGCCCACTTCCCGCGCAAGTCCGTAAGTTCTTCAATAAGTGACTTGAGATTTGAGACTTCTACTTCAACAGTGGCTTGTCATGCTTGTATGATTTGGTTTCTCTGATCGATGGCTACCAATATTTTTAACCAAATTGCTGACATACGGATGCACGTAAATGTTGACAGGTATTTTATGGTACCTTTAACTTCAGTGGCAGTCTTTGGAGTGAGATTCAGCCCATGGAGCTGTTCAAGAGCTGAGCGGATGCCTGGAAGATGAGTAGTAAATGGTCTTACACTTGCCACTCGATCAGTCCATCTTGTATTTGATAGGTTATGCAATGAAGATCCAACATTTTCTTGTAATATACGCCGCCGTTTAGGACTTATACACCGGTTGAACCATTCCAAAAATGTCATTGCCTCTGTACAGCAAACTGCAGAGTTGGCTCCGCATAGATTCAGTGAGTGGCATGCACAAGGTGAATAGATGCTCAAAGGATTTTCAGCGAGGATGTGTTGCTGGGTTCCATTGTACTTTCCAGACATATTTGCAGAATTATCGTATCGTTTACGAAAAAAGCCAAACAAAAAACACTTGAAATTTGAAACTGTACTCCATGCATCAGTATCTTTTATACGCTAGGATAGAAAGGCATTGGCTTAAATGAAACAAAAAGATGATATTTGTTGGACAGTCTCATCTCCCACTGCTTTCCAATTTAAATATTATGGCACTGCGATGACTTGCATTGTATGACGTAGGCTACACAGTGCACTTTCTCGCCTTTTATGAACGAAATGACTTTCCAAAACATAGCAACATGACAAACTAAATTGGGGACTGCTGGTAGCGCCCGGGCCCTTGATAGGCGGTACTGGGTTGGGGCACGTCTCCCCAAGCTTTAAGTTGATTCGAATTGATTTAAGTTTGCAGCCAGATGTTTAGATATTGCTACTGAAACTGTTGGCTCCAACCAACATATATTGGGTATGATATATGGCCTACAGGATTTCGAATTTCCAATGTACTCGTGTAGGAAGATGTTAGTTCCCGTTCTTACATACACGTATCACTCAAGCGTGGGTTTTCCTCCTGTAATTCTGTATACTTGCATGTTATTAAATTAGTATATGAGTGAGTAGTTTCACGAATTTAGATAGAAAGTCTTGTTTCTTGGTCAAACAATGTTACAAGATTATGAGGATACAAGAGGTACTTGATTTGAAGTTTGTTGTTTGTTGGTATATATCCATATATCAATTAGCTTAGATCTACTGTTAAGTTAGCTTATTATCATTATGCTATGACTTTGTTAATAAATTGTATAGCTAATTATTCTGTATTTACCTTCTACCTTCCGTAGAATCAAATCGAGTGTAATTAAGTGATATGATGATAAAGGTGTTAAAGAATATCTGTGAATCCGGGCTTGTTAAAGTTTTGCCAGTCGTTGATATTACATTTATTCATCTCATGAAGGTTTAGTGGCACTCACATGTAATCTCTTCCTTCACAGGGACTGCGCAGACAGGTTGGGCAAGGTTTCAGAGTAAGAGTGGGTTTTGCAAAAGCTACCATGTCAACACCTCTTCCTACTTTGAATGAGGTTTATGTGCTCCTTTGCGACCAGTTCTTACAGACACCGCTTCTTGTGAAGACCGAATGGTGAAATTAGCGCCAATTAGGGCGAGCGGAAAAAGGACCGATACTACAATAAGTTGACTCCTGTGTTCATTAAAGTCCTTTCACGCCGATCTTCGTTCCATAAACATACAAATAAGCAAACCCGGATGCCAGTGGGGCGTTTTTTAATCAAAACCTTCAAGCTGAAATGACGATTACGTCCAACGTTGTAGCGTCATACCCCCTTCAAACAAGGCGGTACCTAGACATGTGAGGGGTTCGGAATATGATTAAACCGCCGATAAATGGCCGATAGATGTCTGTTTATCCAATTTCAGTGGTTGTAAGGAGTGCATTCAATAAACGGTGCATTTTACGGAGGTGGGTGTGTTGACCCAGCTCATCGATTTGCACGATATTCAAACTGCGTATTTATTTTATGATATCACCAAGTCTTTTAAAAAGCCTCTACCTCTCTAACCAAGAACCATTCTGAGCACGAGGAATCTAACCAAACCATTCCTTCTGAGTACATGGCCAATGAAGGATAGTTGATGGGCATTAAGAATGTTGAAGAATCTCATTTCACCGACGATCATTTACAGTAATTTCACTACAACAACTGTTTTATACAATCTTAAGTTTTCGCATAAAACCTACTGCGATCTATCAACGCTAATCTCCAGGCACGTTTAAGGGAGGGAGTGGTGTGTGGCAAAAGAGGGCATTTATCGGGAGGGATACTAAAAAGGGAAGAGTTGCGTAATCGTCGGACTATTTATGAGTCGCTTTTGACATCACCTGATTAAGTTACTATTAGTATAGTGAATTGTAACAGAGATCACAGTGCTTATGCCCCGGTTGCTCGATAACGTCTACTGTGTCTATTATTGTTACCCTCCCTGACAACTACCGCAACCGCACTCGGGCATCTTGATTTATGAGGAAGTAGAGGGTTCTTGCTTTAAATTTTTTTAAGGGTACCATGCAGCCGTAAGCAGGCTCGGTGAGCACTGGATACCCTAAAAGTAGGAAGATTGAATTCCGAGCATCTTAGAGATTATCACTAATCTGGTGTGACACAGGATTAACGTGGTCCCCTGCCGTCGCTTTCTTCTTGGGACTTCGAAAACAAGCTCACTTCTTGCTGTCGGTGCCTTTAGTGTTGTTAACCTCGTTTTGAAGACTGTTCACCTGGTTGGTTTTGGTCATGGTAGTGATAACATCAAATATGGATAAAAAGAAGATGATTTCTGTGGTTAGATTTCAGAATCTACAGCCAATGGAAGAAGAGGACACCTAAGCCCTAAAAAGAAATGAAATAGCGTTAAGTTATTACTTGTTTATTGTTTTCAGCTTTACCATTACCATCGAAACATGTAGCAAAGTCACTGCCATTATGCCAAGCTGTGAGAAGCTAGCACCGCTAAAGAGGAAAAATGGCTTTTGGATGTTGGTTGCAGTTTTAACATGCACGATATTGTTTATGATGAGCTATTTAGGTAATCCATGTGCACTGTCACCTTGCATACGCAGTGCTTCAGCAGGACCATTTGAGAATGTTAAGCAGGTAAGGATACCCTATCGATCTGTTGGTTTCATCAATCATACACAGCATGGTGAGCATCAGACGAGGTCAAGTTCGCAGTTCGACTACAATGGAAATGATATTCTTGTATTTATTCATATTCAAAAAACAGGGGGAAGTTTCATGGAGAAGGCTTTAACTCGAAACCTGAAAGAAGTCAAGTGCAAATGTAAAACGAAGCGCTCATGTGATTGTTTACGTCCTCAAGGCAAAGAACCATGGATTGTTTGTCGTTTTACTAATGGTGGTTGGCCGTGCGGTCTTCATGCAGACTGGACGGAGTTGAAAGTCTGTGCGCCGGAGTTGATGAATCATTATTATGGTAAAAATGTTAAACGAAGATTTTTATTTTCTACAATCTTGAGGGAGCCCATTACACGATATATTAGTGAATTTCGACATGTTCAAAGAGGTGCAACGTGGAAAAAATCGAGGCATATGTGTGGTGGTAAAACACCTAACAAAGATGAGTTGAATTACTGTTATGATGGTGGCGGATGGAATGTTCAGACTCTGCAGGAGTTCTCATCATGTCCACATAATTTTGCCAATAACAGGCAAACTAGAATGTTAGCAGATTTGACACTTGTTGGATGCTACAACCAATCTTCTATGCCGCGCCATAAGAGAGAACAAATTATGCTGGACAGTGCAAAAGCCAACCTCAAAAATATGACTTATTTTGCTCTTCTTGAGCAGCAACTTAAAAGCCAATTTATGTTTGAGAAAACATATGGTCTTAAATTCTTGACTTCCTTTCAGCAGTTTAACTCAGGATATGCACAAGAATATCTGAAAGAAATAAAACCTGAAGACCTTAAGATGATAGAAAAAGCAAACAATTTGGACATCGAATTATACCGATTTGCCAAGACTTTGTTTACTGAAAGATTCAAGGTACTTGTGGGAAAATATGGCTCTTTCAATGAAACTGCATACCTTGGAAATACCAAAAAATTTACGCACGTGGATAAGAAGATGTTCAGAGACAATTTAAGAAAGAACAACAAAACTAAAGAGTGGAAAAAGAGAAAACATAGAAATCGCAAGATTCAAAAACAATACAATAAATATGGTGTAGCTATAATACATGACAAAGAAACACTTGAGGATGGTAAAGGGAAAAGTGGAAGACGTCTGTGATTGTAATTAGGAAATGTAATACTTGGTCTGCTACTTTTATTACATATGAGCATTAATATCTTAGATTGTAATCAGGGATTATATTTTGTAGCATTTTATAGTACAATGGCTCAGCATATCCACTATTACTATTTTATATTTATGTCCTGCATAAGTGCTCAATCTATGTTTGTATATAGACTACGGATGGTCAATCTGTATTGATATCTAAACATATGTATCTGTGTGGATGATTTTTATGTCATTTTAATTTTTACAGAGAGCTCTGCATATTACATTTTATCAGTTTTAACAGGCAAATATTTTATGTTAGTGCTATATGTGATTAGCTTGTGATGTCCACTAAATAGAAACAGCTTTCTAAGTCAAAGTAACTTTCTAGGTGTTGGACAGCATGTATATCCTAACTATCCACGCAGGTGTTGCAATCAAATGATCAACAAGGGTAATATTTGAAATTTCAGGGTTAGCTTAAATCTTTTTTTTAATTTTTTATGGCATAGTTGAAGTTTCGTTTGGATCACTAACTTTTAGGTTGGAACATCATTAGACTGCAGTTTATGGCTTTGTTGTTATAGTTATTTAATGTTATGTTTATACTTCCCCTATCTAATTGTTTGTGATAATTGTTTTTTGGTTTAATTTCACACCAAAGTTGGTTTAGGATTCTGCACATGACGTAAGTCAGTTTCTGTACATAAACATGATGAATTCTTTTTGTATTAACCATTTTGAATGATAAATGGTATCCTATATGGTGCAAATGAGTCGTGCAAGAAGCATTGCAATTGCGATCATGATAGTGTTATTTAATGTAGAGGTATTTTCTGTAAAGTTGTTTGATTTTAAATGTATATAATTATAAGTACATGAAAGCTTTGTCATGGAGCATTTGTTAATCTAAAATTGATGGTGTTAGAGAGAAAAATTGAATTGGTTATTGGGTACTTTACGTGCAGTATTGATTCTGCTGTTTTCTACTTTTGTGTAGCCAGTTTTGATGTAAGTAAAAAGTAGCTTTGGTAGGGTGCTATATCCTTAAAGAGTCTGTGAAAATTGTGCCACAAATATGTCTAGTTTTATCTGTGTAACATATGCTAAGCAACAAAATGGAATGCAGAACTATTTTTAAGATAAAGAGATCAGATTGATAAGTCAGTTGCATGTGGCATTAAACATGTTGTACTATCTTGCTGGATGAATTGAGGCATGTCAACTTGGTTCTGACGACAATTCACAACGCTAAGCACCACAGCTAATTGTTACACATAGTGTACCTTTGTTTAACTTTGTGAATTTTATATGTACGTTCATGTTTTTATCTGAAAAAGAATTTTTTAAAATTAGATTTCTGAAATTTGTTCCTTTGTAGCACAGATCAATGGAATGTACCTGTATAGGTTGTTGTAAGTGGCCAAAAGGTTGTTTTAAATCAAAAACTAGAACATAGAATGCCAAATTTGGACAGTCAGGGAATCAAGTTTTAATTATGGGCTTCTTCTTATGTTGTCTAGCAGTTATTGTAAGGGATCCTATTTTAACTATGTTGAGAAGGTAATAATTTGCTTAGACTAAAAGCAAACTTTTTTCATCCTTTTTGCATATGTAGATATTTTGGCTACAGTTAACCACTGCACTAGATGGTGCAATGACAATTTAGGGACTGATCCCCAATTCCCAGCCATATTTTCCCCTGTTTTGCTTAATACTTTCTTTTTCCCTTCCCAATTTCCAGTGTAATCTTTTCCCGTGTTTTGCATAGTACTTCCTCATTGATGTTTCCAGTACCCCAGTAGACAGAAGCAATCTTGAAACAGATATCCTCTTAATAAACATAGAAATACACAATTTCCTTGACGTTTCAATATTATCTTTTACCTTCTTCCAAATTTTGGCCTGAGTACTTCATGTATGGAAAAGGCACTGATGATGCTAATAGTGAAAGAGCAAACATTAGGCTCCTGGTGGTTGTGGTAAGAATTCAGGACCAACTTCCCAAATTGTACTTTTGCACTATGTAGTGCAGTGCTTGAGTCAGCATTCTGAGTGCAAGGGTTCAATCCTCACCAACACCATATGTATTCATTTGGATTTGGCTAGACTGCCTTCCTCGCATGAGAGCTCTGTATTCAAGAATATTTTGTAAAGTTGCTCACAAGCAATTTTATTGTTGTCATCAGAGTTGCACAGCATATCATAGTCATTAATTTTAAGACAGCTATCACATTCCTAATTTTCCCCTTTCATTTACATAGCAATATGAATAATTCTTGTGCTGTCAGAAGTGATACATGAAAAACGTGGCACATTTTGCACATTTCCTAACTATGTATTCAGTTCACTTGCTTAGGCACTCAACCAAATTATATCCAACACAGCTTCCACCCTTTGTGTATATATTCCAAGCAACTCAGTTTACCCTAACCATTCTGTTAGCATCCAGATTACACCACCGTGCATACCTTCCTCAGTTTTGGTTCTGGGACATACAGTACTCTGCCTTATTAACAGAGATCAAATAGGACATGCAGCATCTCAAGAGAGTAAGAAAAATGGTTGATAGACACAAGCAAATCTCTAAAATGCCAATAGACACATTTTATTATTCAAGTTTCAAATTTCAACACCTGTGTGTGTAGTTTGGGCAGAGCAGCAGTGGTGGAGATAACTAGAATTCTGGGCTGGAAGGTATATTCATCACCCGGTATGGTTTGGATGTATTGCAAAGGATTCTGATTATCTCTCTCATCAACATGTGATCAATTTTGCTGGTACATGGGCCAGACTTGTGCATTCATAAGCTTTAAAGGTTTTTTAAATAGGGAGTTTTGGACAAGAGGCCTTTTGCAATTGAGAACTCCAAAATTTGTCAAGATAAAACTATGATTACCATGAATACTTTCATTTAAGTTAGCTTTCACACTCAAGTGACCATTGAAATCAGCTCATATGACTAAGACTTCATGCATTGAGGTTGACATTGGCAGAGTAAGAAGCTGATACAAAACTATTTCTCTTATTTAGCATAAAATCCAATTAGCAAGACATACATTAAAAGTGATGAGAATGCTATTTATATATATATATATATATATTTAATTTTTTTCCCTCCATCCTATTTAATAGGATTAAAACAAGTATAAATACTGCTATAAATGTTTGTCCTGTCTCCCAAGAAGTTCTTACAAATAGTTACTGTAGGAGTAAAATGGCCCACACTCAGCCTCACTTTGACTACTCTGAGACATAGTTAAGCTCACAATTGAAAAGAACCAACTTTTCAGATGCCATAACACTAAAATCTACAGTTTCATTCGCTTTCCCTGACCTACGGAACTTGTATGTCATCTGTTTGTCCAGTACCTTTCCTGTGGACCCACCTCTCCTTGCTTCATGTATACATCATATGCCAACATTCTCTCAGTGATTTATCCTTCATTTACCTTGCATTTAGTTAAGAAATATAATATAACCTTCAGTATGTTTAACGTCAGCTTGAAGAGGCCAAAGTGTACCCCTGTTCACAATGCTACATTGTTCTAGGGTTGCCAATGTGCCCTGTTGTTCACTTATTGAGAGCCCAGATGTGGTCCCTCGGAGGACTCTAAGGAAGCCTTTCTACTGTTTTCTGTCCATTGCGACAGGTTTTAGAAAAAGAGAGCTATTTCTCCTTGAAGTCGTCCTTCCCATGAATAGAAGGGCTTACCAATGTTGTTGTCTCTTTCCGACCTTCATTGCAGCAGGGCAGCGTAAAGGGTCTCCGTTGTGAGCCACTCATTTCTCAGAGTACGGCCTGCCATCTAAGGTAGCAGGGTCATTAAATGCATGGTAAAACCTTCACCTTTGTCTTGGTACTTATATTTCAGTTACTCCAGAGATATACATGCTTCCAGTCTCTTTGAGATGTAGCCTATTCATTGTGTATATGCATGTTAATTCTTTTTATATCCCAACGTTGTGGGAAAAGTCCATCTTAAGGCAGGGAAAACTGCTAACTGTCTCTATATGATTGCTACTGAGGGTCAGTTTCCATGGTATATTTAGAGGGACTGCTATGATTTCGGTTTTTAGACAACATACTGACAGTCCCACCTCAATTACCTTTCATAATCGTATCTTTTCCACATTATACTATCCACCTTTGCCCTTTTAGTTTCGTACATTAATGCTAGAATAGTGTTTAGCATGAGTTAATCTATCAGATCTTGTAGAGGGCGCAGGTTCCGTCTTCATGGAGGCAAAATTATCTTTCATGTTCTTTGATTATCAAGGCGTTATAAGACCACATAGTTGCTTTGTATCAGCAAGAACACAGACTTATGATATTATTAGCGGGCATGCGCAATGAATAACAAAAATATAGGTCCTTCACAATGATTGAAGAAAAGAGTGATCACACACGTTACAGGCCTTCCAACACCTCTTTGCTTGTAGGATGACAGCCATAGTACCTGGCTAAATTTGGTTCTGCAATGCCGTGCTCGTAATAGACTACTCCGAGACACTTTAGATGTTAGTTTGATCATATCCTAATATAGTTCAGGATTGGTTGTGTAATTGTGCATTTACATGACCGCTCTTAGCACACATCTACGCATGTTATGTATTGGGTTTTCAATAACTCCATATTTCATGCCCATAGAGAACAATGGGCTCCATAGAAGCAGTAATCAAGATCAGAGATACATTTCTTGTATTTGATCTGTACAACACAAAGACCCTGGGAGGCCTTGCTAGGAAAACGTTTTGACGCAAGAACAAGTTGTGATTGAACCCCAAATAAAATACGAAAAAACATGGGCGCTTTTACATTTGAACATTAGTTTGTCCAAAAAATTTATTGTCCGAAAACGTCATGCCCCATCTTTCGAGTGCCCCCAACATTTTTCCGCTACTAGAAATCTTCAAAGAGTTATAGTCTTGGCTTTGTCCAAATTATGGGCCGAGGAACTATATATAAGTTTCACAATTCGCTCTGTCGGTGTCCGAACGAAAATATATGTGTTGGTGAGGCAGATTATTCTCAGTAAAGTTTATGATATTCTACATGGGAAGTGTATATTGAAGTATAGCGTAGATGTAGGGTAAAATTCATCCATTGATCACTTGAGCAAGCTGTGGATTTCACTAACAAAAGCTTTGCTTTACTTGAGCTATTATCATGTATTTATCAAGATCTCTTACAATTTGGTGTAATTTATTGGCGTTTTAAGGGATTAGAAGTTGATATATAGTTTGGTATCCACTTCAAGCTGATCGCCTTTTATTAACATAGATTTCTCTGCTATAAAGTTCTGTTATTGTAACTTTGCTATCTTTGTATTATTCAAGTGCGTATGCGCACAAAAACTGATAAGAAATCGTGACAGTGGTGACGCTAGGGTGCTTCTGTTTGTGGCGCTGAGTGGGGGCTAGGCCTTAATATGTGGGATCATGTCATAGAAATCGAATAGTACTAATAGCATCAATGAAAAGGTAATGCAAGTAATAATTGATGGCAAGATGCTATTCGATTTGTAGTGAGTCAGTCGTTAACTGAAACAGATGTTTATATGTGCTTCCTCGGCACGCACGGTGTAGCCACTAGACCTGAAAAATCGGAGAGTATTTTGAGGCTGGACAAAATTTTGAGAATGTTTATAACAAAGATGCAATTCAGAAAAAGATTTTTAATAGTGTTTAATAGATCAATACATCCGAATTTAATGCTGTATCCAATTTTCATAGAACTATACTATCAATATATCTAGACATATATCGTAGATCACCGAGTGAGCTCTTTTAAAAACCAAATGTTTTCAGAGGTCACTCATTGGAAACGGAACCTGAGCGCTTATTAAAATTCATAATCAATATCGAAATCACCATTATGGGCAAGCCACTAAAAATGTGGACACTTACAGTATATCATTGTTTTTGCTAAAATGACTTTAACTAAACTAATTAAAACACTAAAATACCTTACTACCTTGTTAAATACCTACCTATCTACGAGTAGAGAGTTTTCTTGCTCGTAGTCGCCTTGGTATTTGTAAACGGGTCATCAATCAGTCGATTTACGACGCTTGATAATCCTACCGAGTCTTTTGCTACTCGTTAGAAACCTCTGTCAGCAAATATTTTCCTGCTATCTTCAGTGGTTTCAGAATAACCATGCAAGGTGAAATCATACAGTTATAGACAAAATCAAATAAAATTTGGGAGCTGTGGATGAGAGTGTTATTGATACCTGTTGTGGTTAACCCATTAAAATGGTGAAATAGGGTTTGGGAGGAAATGGTAGTGTCGGAAATGAGGATATTTTTCACTTTGACTCTTTCCTCCTACGTCCTCTAGAATTCTGGAAAAGACTGAAAAGCCAGGACGTACTTAATAAATCTCGAATTTGGGCATTCGATCAAAAACATTGAGAATGCATCATCGTTTTACTCAGGCATTGTGGGGAGGGGGGCATCGGGATGTCTGCTGTTTAAAGGCCCTAAAGCATTGCTTTGGCGTTGCCACTATTAAATGTAAGTTGCTTACATGAGGTTGTACTGCATGCGGATTTTATTTCAGTGTGCAGTTTGTTAAGGTTGAAATATTGTCAGTCGAATTCCCTAGATGGTGCAGCAAAATGATGCTCGATTTCTTTGACAAGAACACCATTTCTTGAAAAAAATGGTTACGGAAAAGCGTTGTTTAGTATAAGTTTGCTTCTCATCTTCCATTTTTCTCAAGAGCCGTTCAAAAAGTACCTTCGCTCATTTTCGACCATTTCTACTCCCCCCTCCCCGGTAACAAAACAACGGATACGCATTGATAAACATAAAAACTTACAGATGCTTGCAGACATCAATGTTGATGTTTTCCTTCCTGGTAGTGGCAATATCCAAGATATGACTTGCTATTTTTGGATAACAAATGAAAATGAAAAATGCAAAAACGAATGTTCTTCCCTTCTTCTTACCCCCTCCCCTGTAAAACTGTCCGTTTTTGCTCACTTTCCGGCACTCCCTCTCCCCCCTCCTCCGGACGAACGTACTTTTTGAATGATCCCCAAGATACTGAAGGATCAGAATCAGTAACTCAACAGCCACAAATGATAATATTTTGTTGATTTTCAACCCAATTGTTTATTTTGGAATCATGTTATATGGGAAAGTAGTGTACTGATTTCTTCTTACTATTTTTGCTGTAATAATAATTTGCAAGTTGGTGATTGGCTGATTCTTAAATGTAGATAATAGAATATGTAAATGATTACGAGGTGCAAGTGGCGTAGCTAGAGTTCCTGCTTCTCATGCGGGAGAGATTAAACATTTTTTTAAAAAAATTGATAAAAATTCCGTATATATTTTCATAAGTATCAATCTTTTTATTGTCTAAAGTATCCTAATATTAAGCCTTCACTGTTTTTATAGTTTTTCTGACAGTGTTGCGAATCTTTTTTTTTAATTAGGGAATAATTGTAGTAAGACTTCCATATTTAATCCAAGGCACTAGGGCTCAGACCCTTGAACTTTATGACCTCGTGCCAAGATTGTAATTTATTCTTCTTGTTGTTGTCGCCATGTGAAGATGGTAGAAAATGATGGAAAATGTCAACATGAATTGTTTATGTGCTTACATTTCTGCACACACAGAGAGAGAGCCTCCCATAGACCATGATCAGGTGACTGAGTCAATGCCTTAAATACTAACACGAGTTATGTCCTGTCTTCCCCAGATTGCATGACCTATTGTTTTTGGTAATAAATCTATTGGCTAGGGAGTTCTGTGCATGCCTATAAGGGCTCACTTTGGAACTCAACTCCTGCCATTTTTTGGGGAGCAGTTGCTGGATGTTTCTGGTTGTATGAGATATTTGAGTGTGCAGGTTTTGTTGCAGGTTTTACCAAAGCTGGTTGTCCTCTTAACAAATTGACAGTAATTATCTTCAGTGGTATCTGGTGGATTTGGGGACGGGAGGAATTTTCTGGCTACATTGGCCACCGCTTTGCCTTATCTTCTGAACTTCCACTGTGAGTGCAGAGTATAGTTTCAAAATAAGTTTTTTTATCAGAGTACAGTTGCTCAAGGTAAGTAATCTTATTCTTCTTCTATCCTTGGATATTTAGGTAAAATGAAAAAGGTTGCATGGCTGCTTACTGTAAAAAAAATTTGAAGATCCATCGCCCAAAATGCACTAAAGTATATTTGCGTTGTTTTGTGCTTGAAATTTCCTAAGGAGACCTCCTTTGAACGTTCGTAATGTTGTGCTACTTCGTAAACATAGGGCAGGACTATATTTACCTGGCTATGGAACTGTGTACGAAACGTTGTCAGTAAACTTCTCTTCACCTCTGATAGCAATCGCTCAAACCTCAAGATCCTCCAACATGGCTTGTCGTAAAAAGTTACCTCCTGACACTTATCACAAACCAACAAATCTCCATTTCATAGCATCAAGTCAGATTTTATACCCCTCTTCACTTAAGTTCCCCGTGCGAATATCAGTGTTAAGCCAAAGAAAGAAGAGATTGAAGAAAGTAACATTCCCATCACATACAGTAGTAGAAAGCAGTCTAGCTGCCTCCCAATGCAAAAGTAGTCCTGATACACTGTTTTTTTCATAAGAAAAAAAAAGAATCACGAGGCTCAAATTCGTAAAAATTTAAGAATATTAAAGAATCACGCTCAGGCTCATGATATGTGATCATAAATTTCAAAAAGCCTGGTAATCTAATGTACATGACCGTGATGAATATCTGACGTTCTTTTGTTGATATTTTTTTGCATTCAAACCACACGCTCGAAAGTTTAAATCATTTTAAACTTTCAAGCAATTATTCTTCTGTTCCGCTCCATAAAACACTATTCGTTTCAAGAGAAATTTAAGAATGACCTAAGAATATTGAAGGCTCATTTTTGAAGAACCATTAAGAATCATAAGGCTTGGGCCGATTTATGTAGTTCTTATTTTAAAAAAGTGTATCATTTAACAGAAGATTGCAACTTGACTGCAAAAAGAACTTCCTTGATAAAACCATAATTCCAAACTCGAAAGTCTGTTTGGTAGAGCGTCGATTCGAACATCGATTCGAATATCTGTCAAGGCGTCGATTGCTAATGTAACTTTTTTGTTTCGTCGTGGTGCTGTTCTTCAAAAATTCTCATTTGAACCCCATAATCGACTACGTAGCAACTAAAGCCAAGCAAGGCTCTGAATTACTATTGGGCCCTTGTTATCTCTGACTGGTCTGTAAGAACAAAGATGTTTAGTTGCGTCGTTCCAATGACAATAAAAAGGGGAAAAGGTTTTTAAGTTAGAGCGTTGGCTTGTTTGTTAGTCTGTGAACATTTTAGGGAAATGCGATTGTTTACTTAGAGTGTCTCTTCGTCAAAATATAACCCAGAAGCCTCTGTTCGGCCCGGGTTTATTTTATCTGAAGGAGTAACATAATCAGGAACAGTTCCGTCGGAGACCGTCTGGCTACCCTGACGTATGACTACCTTTGCCTCATCCCATTGTGTTATGCCTCATTTAGAACAAGAAGTTGGCATGAGTAAGTGGAAAGTCGAATGGGGTACCGTAACGGTCCACCTGAAAACAGATTTTGCGATGCGAAATTTGAATAGAAAGTTCATCGTTTAACATTTAGGAAGCTGTTGTATGTTTGACCCAACCATGGAATCAGTGGGGAGGACACTGAACTCTCTACATAGTTCTGGGATGGCCTCCGTCACTATTTAAAGAGTTCTCTTCGGTACTTGTTTTCTTAATCGCTCATGTTAACTTCTAATTCAAAATGAGGAATAATACGATGGAACCAGGTAGCCTGACTTGCCTCGAGCGGAATCAAAAACGAGCATAGTGGGCTCATTCTCGAGCAAAAGAATAGATACAAAGTTCAGAATGGGTGGTAATAACAGACACTACGTGGGATGAAAAGTGCAAGGTAGGAATTATTCACTTGGATTGGCTAGCAACATCTCTGTTGAAGGAGATATGGGCGCTCAAGTATTTGACGTACGAAAAGGATGCACTGACTGGGGAAAATCAAACTTGTATTGGAAGAGTTGGTATGGACGGTGTATCACATCCATTAAGTTCCCAAGTAAATAGTGGCAGCTTGTGTCTTCTGCGGCGGGGAATGCAAATTATCTAGCAAGTAAGGGCTGCGCTCATATCTCGAAGTATAATCTAACATACTGGAATATACAGATGCAGCCCAAGACACATAATCTGTTAGGCAATTACTAAGACTAAGTAAAAGCAAATCAAGAATAAAACTTAGTTGAAGCTAAATAAAACTCCGTCATGTTGCTGCGTTTATCTCTTTGGATCATTGGCAATTGTGAAGCACATGTTTGTATATAAAAGGGCGGGTGTGTGTAAAAACCTTGCAATATTTTTCGTGTCCGTTGGGTGTCAATGGCTCATTTATCATCACATGTTCCGACCGTAGACTTTCAATAGGTGTTTTACTCCTTTAGGTTGTTGTGATCAACATAAAGTTTTTTTTTAAAATGCGTTTCGTGTCACTTCGTATATTGTTGCACCTTCCGTACAGTTGCATGCAACTACATAACACAAATTTCAGAAACAATACATTTAGATATCGTGATCAAAGGAAAGATACCAAATGAAATGAAAATATGCATCTTATAACTAATTCATTTGCTAATACCATAGATTTGAAACTCGGCTTTATGATCTCTGCTAAAACAGCCCCGATATGTTTGCTTAACAATGATTTCTTGAGCATTTGCCATACGAATTGGTCCTTTGGTAGTGTACTTCGCTGGTACTTCGATTATTTTTAGTACTACTGCTATGTAGTTCTCCGATTCTTTCCACATGAACACCACTCCCAGTGACTTCCATTCTCTTTCACATATCTCGGAGAGGAGTATGTCAAAGATAGCAGAAAAGCAGTGAAGGAATCTAAGTATGTGGTCAGCCCTTTTAAGGTCGTATCGAAATCTTACAGTAGGTTCCGTGGTAAGGCTATATAAAGAGCCGGCGCGGGAGTCGATCTCGCGAAAGTTGAACTGTAAAGATTTTTGAATTAACGTCAAGGTCCCCGGGAAAATAGAGAAAACAATTATTTTAACGAAGTTGCTAGGCACCTCGTTGATTAAAATTTATAGCTAATGTATATTATCTCACTGGAAACAAGAAAGAAGACACCTTCTAGGCTGGTAACCATCATCCTACCAAAAAGAGCCCTTGTCAAGGTCGTTAGCGATTTTCAGAGTTACTTTTATTCTGTAACGGGTTTTAATTGCATTAAATTGTAACACGGGCAATACTTTTCAAAATCGTGGAAAGCGGGAAGTCCACGAGTAGTTGCACGCATCTTTATATGGGTTCGTATGGTACCAACGGTATCAGCAATCACAGACTGACCAAAGTATAGCTTGATCTCATTTCTTCCCTGGCTTAGGTTCTAGTTGGCCTTTGGTAATCGGTAAAATTGGCATAATTTGCTACGTTAATATGATTTTGTCGTGGAACTCTTCCCACCGTAAATAAAATGAAATAAAACTCGGGGAATCGTCTTGAACGGATCTGTCAGTAATATATATGACCTTCATAGATGGAAGACAAACCATGCAAAGATTTTGAAGAGAATACAATTAGAGGATATCAGATTAAAAAAAGCATGACCTGTATGGACAACCCTTACATTGTAAATAGGAAGAAATCGTTGCGATTCAAGAAAAGTAATAATGGGAGGAGTGGGTGCCACAAATTATAACGATCAAATTCGAATAGAAGGCAAAACCCTTTTTATTCTGTGAAGAATATTGTTTGACGGCACAATTTTAGTAATTATAAAGAATATCAGGTGAATAGGTTCTCTGTTTAGTTGTTAAATATTATTAGTGGTGTTGAAAACCCTTGTTTACATAAACAAACAAATTCCAGATTACATGTAACTTAAGGCCTATCTGATAACAGAAGCTACCAGGCACCAAACAAGTTAAGGCTACATTCATAGCAAGCGCTTGTCTTTTCCCCTAAGAAACTCATTTGCCAACTTTGGACTGATAAAACAGCTATATGATACTCAAAGTATACCCCATGAGAAACAGTGTACACTTTTGTGCTGGTTCTCGGCCAACTGCTCATTTGTTGGATAACAACAGACTCAGTCATCAGGAGGTACCAAAGAAGCACTCACGTTGTTTTCTCGTGAGATGGTTTCGCCGCCTTTACCTCCACCTATCTTCTGTGGCCGCGGCTCTTACCACTACGAAGTCTCAGTCTGAACTTCCCTGTTCCTTATGACGTCAAAAATTGCCTCGTTTGAAGATCCTTCGCAGCAGGAAACTGTGATGGTCTCAAGAAAATGTTTCTCGATACAACCTATTTTTGTGCAAAGCAAATGTCAACCCTGCTATGAAACTTCGCTCTTCCCTAAAGAAAATAACTCGTTTACAAGTCACTGTCTGCGAGTAACGCCTCTTAAAATTTGCAGAGGGTCAGATCGTATAATCATGAAGTAGGATTTAAAAAACTGATTTAACAACCATGGTTCAAATATTCAGATGTCATGTGTAGATGCGGGCTATAGCCCCTTCAATAATTCCCCAGTCTTTTCTTGCCCGAGTCCTTAGAACATTGAAATAATTTGGGTTAAAAATCGGTTTAGCCCCAACCCCATAAATATTCGGTCGTTATGGCATTGAGATTTATGTCTCAGATGCCACAAAGAAAGTTGGACATAACACCTACATCAACGCTAGGAATGCAGTTGTAGCATTACTGAACTTTCGATCTGCCTTTGACATATAAAGTCATAAGAACTTAAAAATGCCAAGAGGGATAGATATCTAACTTCCTCGTAGTAGCACAAATAGAAACTGATTACACTGAAATAAAAGGAGCGAAACAGTAACTGGGCCACAATCTTTCACCGACGATCTTTCGTCCTTTACTTCTTTTCTGAAAAACTGGGTGACAAATATTGTACGATCTGACTACGAACTAAAACATGGCTATCGACCAACAGTTCACTATCATATAATCATGAGATAGCGAGTAACCTTGAATGAATGACATCTAACCTCAGACTATTCCCGAGAAATGTAACTGCCCTTCGAATGTATGTTCTTGTATCTCAAAATCTGCACTAGTACAGAGGCCATACCTCCCCTTCCTATTTACATAGTAACATCAACTATGACCATGAAGCATTATTTAGTATATCATAACAACAGCCCTGAAACTAAAACTGCACGAAATAGCGAATTCATTTTATAATTAAAAGCTTTTTTCGTATGACACTCCTCAGAGTACAATTCGTCAGAAAATAATCTGAAAAGGGAATAGGCGAAATTATTTACCCAACTGTGTTTTACAAGGTAGCCAATCAAAACTCTGCCAGATTGGTGTTGTTTTGACCAATAAGTATCTGTGAAGCTGAATGATTTCGAAAAGGCCCAATGAGAAGACAAATGCTTTGTCTACAAAGCAACAGTTGTCTTGCTTTGATGTGAATGGATTCTGGAGCGATCAAAAGATCTAGAACGATCGAACGATCTAAAATCCATTCACATGTCCCCGTATATTATCTCGTGGAGTGAGCTAATGTGGTACAACTATATGGTTGCCTGCATTTAGCTCGGTTATGATTTAATAGCTAATCAACCTACACTAGTAAAGTCTACTACTGGCAGACGTACTTGATGTCGTGGTGTTAGATTTGAATACAAGGGTATGTTGAACTCTGGCGAAGCCAATGACGACTAGATAACCCGTGAATGGCAACTACTAACGTGAATCGGGGAGTGAAAATTCAGGGTATGGATAGGGCTTGGAAGGTCCAGACTCCCCTCTCTCCCGTCTTACAGTGCAAGTGTGCATTTTATTATTTGAATTTGGACGGTTCTAGTTGATTGTGATTTACGAATCCCTCAAATTACCGTATTATTAAGCATTTGCGGCTTACTTGGAGAAAAGCATCATCACCAGTCACATTGTGCTAACGATTTGGAGAATTCTGGTGGTGACGAGACACGGTATACCTTACTTCAGTGGCTACCAACCATCTTGAACATATTGGTACTAGTCATGCACTAACCTGTAGTAAGTATCATGTTACGTCAAGTAAATGCTTCGGGTACTAGTATCAGTGTTCTCAAGTTAAATCTTCAAACTTTTCATTCCCAATAAAGTGCCATTAACAACCGCCCAGCACAAAAGTCGACAATTCACTGGTTGCTCCTAACTAGCTGTTATATGTCAAGAAGAATGTTCAGGCTGTAAAACGTCACAATCCAGAACGGACAGTTGGCTTCAAGGGGCTTTAAGATACCGTATTTCCTTTAATAAACGCCGCGGCGTTCATTAAAATATCCAAGTTTTAGGTGAGGGCTTTATTGGAGGGCGGCGTTCATTACAAGATGACTAATTGGGTAAAACAACTAATGTTTCAAAAAACGTAACAAAAAGATTGTGATAAATTTGAACATAACAAGTAAACATCATCTCGCGCAATGTAAACTTCATTAGTTCTTGTAGTATGTGAAATTTTAAAATTTGGTCTGTTTTCTAATTAACGGGCGGTGTTTATTTCAAATGTTTCGCTGGACGTGCACTGTCTATTAGTGGAAATACGGTATCTCTGTTCAAAACATAAGATTAAAAACTAAAATGCCTACAACAATTTCCAGTTCTACTACAGCTTAGCGAATGTACTGGATGTTTAGTTCGACGAAAGTATTGTACAAATAATGACGAATAACAGTCGTGCGTTTAGTTAGGGGAAGGCCCTACTTTTAAACACAGGCAATAGGTATTCGTAAAGAGTCGCGAGTGCGACGTACTATACTAATGCAGACGATGTCTCTGACCACACCTTTATCCCTCTCGACGCTACCTACCAGTGAATTTACTGTTTCTTCTTACACTTGTCTACTGTCATCTGGACTTTTTTCAGGAGTTAATACCAAGCAGCAAGCTTTCCATGGTACCGTCTCCAAGTCGTCGAATTTGTTACAGTTACCATAGCATTTCGAGTTAAAACTAAATAATGCTACTTCATCCTTGTAATAGTAAAATTCAGAGGTAAGCATCTACGTCTTTTGGTTTGTCACACAAAGAAATTTGTATTGAAATGAATATCTCCTTTTAACAAATCATGCGTAAAGTATTGGCAAAATTTATGACCTTGTATTAAATGTGGCAGCAGACGAAAACTGGTTTGGATCGACATACACATAAATTTGTCACTTGATAATGTCTGCCGTAAAGGCCAGCACTGCACCAATCTACTCAGTAAACTGAGAGCAGACCTCAAAGATGCAGGATTAGGAACGTTGAGAAGTAGCAAGA
>JAAAKL020005154.1:7927-19775 GCA_010016065.2 Carybdea cf. marsupialis auct. non (Linnaeus, 1758)
TTGTATAATATTTGATTTGTATAATATTTGATTTGTATAATATTTGATTTGTATAATATTTGATTTGTATAATATTTGATTTGTATAATATTTCATTTGTATAGTATTTCATTTGTATAATATTTCATTTGTATAGTATTTCATTTGTATAATATTTCATTTGTATAGTATTTCATTTGTATAGTATTTCATTTGTATAATATTTCATTTGTATAATCTCCTTTCTTCGTTGACAGGGACTGGTTGGTTTCTTGATTCTGTTTTTGTAAAAGAAGGACCAGAGGCAACGAGAGCTTTCGAATTTTCATGTGGCAGGTACGTTTGATCTAAATAGCAACTTACTTTTAGTTTACTTGCAGTTTTGTTGTTTTATTCTATTTTGGGATGTGGAAGAGGAAGGGGTTGTGATGGGTGATAGAACGCAGAATTGCAGCTGTTGGTTTTTAGCCTCGAGAATCACTTCAAAAATGGGTCAGTGGGAAGAGGTAAGATTGACAAGTCGATCGCTGCATCTAGACCTAGATAGATAGTATAGTATCGTCGTTTGTGGTCAAGGGGAAGTGTGTAGTGCCTACCAATGGGAAATTCCCGGTTTGAGTTTAGGTTTACCACTAAACTAAATTATTGAACATTGTTAAAAACCTTATCACTTAAGCATGTTTTGAAACTGTAAGCTGTAAACAATATCTATCCCGCTACCCTGGTCTTGAGGATCTCATTGAGAGACTTAGAAACGTGGGCTCACTCGTAATATCGAAAGGGGTACCGTCATAAGGATCCTGCCAATGTGGGCAGGGTAATAGCGCCATTGCGTTGTTACGCGAAATGAAAGGGAGACCAACGCCGCAGGGGTCAACTCGCCTGACAGGAGCAGTCAGACACCCTTGTATGTATTGAGAACCGCTGTCACGAGAAACCGCACTCATAATCGTACTTTCTGTATACAGCTTCTTACACTCGTTGCAGTAACATAACTATGATCAAGACTGAATTGCAAGCTAGGTTTCCCTTGCGTAAGTCCTCTTGTTAGTTTTTTTCAGAAAAAGGTTTCGCTGGTTTGTAGGAACTTACATACTTAACAGTTTGATCTGCCACAGGTACTGCAATTTCCTCTTCCCTAATTTCTTGTAGTTTGAGCTGACTAGGATATTTTACAGAGTTTTTGACCTACGGAAAGAAACCAAAGGAACTTTGCTAAATGTTGCAATGCCCCTCATCAATTTGTGAATCTATCTTTTCTTCTAGATATCCCCAATAGAAATCATTTCTTTAATTCCCCAATATGTTTACGAAGTATGTCATCTCTAGAGCAAATATATCGAAGTCTAAGGGCCCGGCTATTTGGAATACCTTTCTTGGTATGGAATGTCTGATATGATTTAAATTGTTAGTGGGTGTCTCTTTCCTAAATAGACAAGCCTGTTATTGCACCACTAGCGTCCTTACTTACTGAAACATCGAAAAATTCTGAGCCATCTTCAGAATATTTATATGCATACTTGATACTGAAATGTATAGAATTGAGGTGGTCTAAGAAAATCTAAAAGCACATATATATATACACACACAATGTCATCGATTCTTTTATATCATTATGTTGTTATCTATATCATTAGATTATTTGATGTTGTACAGCCTATGCCAATCGGTTGCTTTTTCTAAATCGCTAATTTTTTCCTTTTTAGGTGGTTATCTGCTCGCGATGACGATGGACAAATTATTCGAGATCTTCCACTTTCCCGTGTCATTCCAGGTTGGCATTTTACGCTTCAGTTTAATTACCAAGCGAAGGCAATTCTGAGTCTTTATGTTGCTTGCCGAAAGGAGTATTTATAAATATTCTGTCTGCTGTTTATTTCTGTGTTGTCCTGTTTGTACGTTTTAGCGACTTAAGTGAAACCTTCCAAACCTACCACCAAAGACAGTTATGCAGATTTTTTAACCACGATAGATAAAATGTGAAAGTTATGTTATCGGAATAGGTTGTTTGTGGTACAATATTCGAGAACTGAACGCGATAGACAAATCATAGTGTTGGGTGAACGAGCTTATTTACTTATGTCTCTCATCAGAACCGTTACGTCATGAATACGAAAACCGAGCGGATCGAACAGACGAAACTAAAATTTAATTGGCTGACAATGTGGACATGGAAGAGAACATGACTAAGGCAAACAGACATCTAAAACAAAACCCTTTTGGTGGCAAAGATGTGGCTTAGTGTTTTAAATATAAATGGCTTGCAGGACCCGAACGTGAAAGTCGGTGCCAGCCTGCTGTACAACGGTGAACTGCTCAACCGAAAATCTGCTAGTACATTCCCTATTTAACAATAAGTGTTGAGCAATCGCGGATCCAGTATTTACTACGTTTCTCAGTGGGCTCTTACATATTTGATTTCGTCTCTCATTAACAGGTTCTTGAAATAGTGCACTAGGAATGTACTGACGCACTCATTGGTACGAAACTTGAGACGAACGACCAAGATAATGAGCTTTGCATTGACATTTAAGTTTATATATCACAATACATTTCTCTAACGTGAATGTACGTCTTTCTGGACTGCTGGTAATATCTTAGTGCACGTAGAAATATATCTGACGAAACAATCTGGTCTCATACCAACACTATGAATTTTTGGGTATTCGTTCCTTTATGGTATTTATTATCTTTTCTTTCTTAAGCAATCGATGTACCAACTACACCAGGGAATCAAAAGGACAAGACATACTTCAATTATCGACGTCTGTCAGCAGAATCTGCCAGCAACAACAGACCGTCTTCTGGTCCGCCACGACCTTTTAGGAAGGTAGAGTCAAATTTGACAGAACAAGATCGAATACATAAGAGGCCTGTTACAGCTGGAGTGTATCGTAAGGGGGTGCATAATAGCGCGCCCACTGGGGAGGCCGAGGACAGCAGTGAAGAGCGACATCTACCGAAAGTGGATGAAGGGGATTCTAGACTTGCGAGGAAAGATATGAAGCCGTTGTCGAAGAGTGCGAAAGTTACAAGTCGTGACTCCACTGGCAGTGCACGTCTGGTGAATGGGCATTCTGTGTCAGTGGATCAGGAACCTGTTGACGAACCTTCACCTCGTCATCGTGTTTCCTTTGAACAAGATGCCCTTCATACGAAGCCTGGTGCAGATGATTCAGATGACGATCCTGATCAAACTGTGCAGCGTGATCAAGATGACCATGATCCAGATAACGAACATGAAAGAGAAGATGACAACGCAGCGTCGTCACCTCTGAGGAAAGAAAGAAGTCCATCGCCTGAGGATCGGAGCCCTCGGGCATCCCCTGTAAATAAAAAATCATCAAGCTCTAGCTCTAGCTCTGAATCCGAGTCAAGCTCAGACGATGAAGATCATGCAAAAAATAGTGACAGTTCGAAAGAGCATAGTTCTAAGGAAGAAGACAGCGCAAAAGAGGATGATAGCGCGCATGAAGATGAAACCATTAAGGCAGATAACGAGCCTGAAGAAGAGCATAGTTTGAGCAAAGAAGAAAGCGATAGGGATGAAGAAGACAAGAAAGAGGTAAACGAACCCCAGTCTCATAACACAGACGGTGATGCGTCAAAGCCTGAAGCGCCTGAAACTGTAAATGTGCAACCGCGCAATGGCGAATTTATTTCCATGACCAATGGTACAAATGGAGGTAATACAGAAACACCAAGAACTGTCCGATCAGATTCCTCAGATGACGAACAAATTGAATTTTCGAATCAAGATACGACCAAAAAGGAGGTATGTCTTCAGATGTAACGAAATTGATTCTCTTCATTTCGTATTTTTTCAATAGATCGTAATCAGTGTTGTTGTTTCCTCTGTTGCTTTCATGCCAACCAAGTCTGGAACTGCCAGTTAGTACTGTAATCTAGTAAAATTCAGACGATTCATCCTTTTTTAAACCGTCTGAATGTAACTCGTTTATGGTTTTTACGTGATGACAAACGAGTCTGCAGCTACCTGGCCTAGAACATCTTTAGTCTGTGTGGATCCTACAACAATAGTGTAGTCCAGGTGAAGCCTCGGTGTTGTCTTTACAAGCTCCGAGAAAAACTGAAGAAGATGCTCTGATAACCTTGTACAACAGATCAGGTCAATATATTTTATTAGCTAAATTATATATTTATAAAACTGAAGGAGATGGTGTTGAAACATTCTAAAAGCGGCTGGGGTTGTATCACCCGTAGTCCCTCCTCTCTGCCCACACTTGAACCTTCGAGCTGTTCCTAGTTGAACTATACTTGTAATAGCCACGCTCCAATCAAAGCAACGTTCCTGTTTTCTTCTGTTCATTGACAGTTCACATCGGGAAAGTCGACACCAGAGCAAGATTATCTGGCTGGTTTTAAAGCAGGATTGAAAGCGAGTCAAGAATCACAAGATGTGAAACCATCTCAGGAGCCTCCGACACCACCAGATCCTAAACCTGCGGGTAAGTAACGTGATCTATTTTATTGAAGTGAACTACCAAGAGGAGGCCAAAGAGACGTGGCATGTTGTCGATTTATGACCTTCGTGAAGCAATGATATGTTACATCTCGACTGGGTTACGTTATTCATTGTTCTGTTCTCTATATTTTATGGCGATTTGGCGTATTTCATTATATGGTGATAAGTGATGCTTATAAACATGGTTAGAAAGAGTACACTGAAGCTCTATATGCTGGTAATTAGTTACTGCTAAGTGGTTGAGGTGCAACTCGTTGCTATGCAGAGGGAAAGTGATGACGTCATAAATCAAAAATTTAAAAAATAGTACTCAAAGACTCCAGATATCAAAAGTCAAGTTTGGAATAGGCTGTTTCCCAAAATAGCAGACTTGTGGTGTATATAGTGTTTAAACTAGAGGCGTTTGAATTTATAAAATCTCTGGTCAAAACTCTTGGATTCTTAATTTAGGAACCAGCATTAAACAAAGGCGTTTTGTTTGAGAGATTCAAAACTTTGAAACCTTATATCTCCGTGTTGGGAAAGGGTATCACTCTCAATTTTGGTCATTGGCGTTTTCACTAATAGGGTAACATGATAATTGAGTTTTTCCCCCGTAGTTAAAAAAAGTTCAAAATCATGACGTCACACTTTTCCACCGCATTATGATCATTACAATATTTGTCCTCCTGACAAAGTTTTTACAAGTTTATGTGAGATCCTAAGTTTCTAATGATAATAAGCTAGAAGACAGACCGTATTAGAACCTATGATCTTTCCGTCATGGGTGCCATCGCCTGAACCTGTCTTGTTCACACCTGACCATTTTATTTCACCTCCCGAAGACAGGAAAAGTAAATAGATGAACAATGTTAAGGGAGAAGTAGAAATTTTAATGGATACCAGAAACAAAATATCCATAGGAAACTTTATTTTCGAAGTCAGAACATAATTTTCGGGTCAGTTTAATGTTGTAGAATGTAATCAAACAAACGATGGAATAAATGTACGACTGTTTTATAGTCATCATAAACATGAAGGCACTTCAAAAAGACACAGTTTCGAGTGTTTTAGCCCTATATGAGAGATGTCTGGATCGTAAGGACTAATGGGGGCTGTGGTTGTCGATGCCCTTGGGCATGTGGCACCGCAGTAAGTAAATAAATAAATAAGTAAGTAATCTAACTACAGCACATTTAAGTTGTTTATCATGAAGAGTTATTCAAAGAGTTATTTAAGAATGACGGTGCTCGGTCTTTGAGCAGGTTACGATCGAATGTTATTGTAACAAGCACTTGTGATATTAGAAGAACGGACATCGGTAGTTTCAAAGATAAATTCGTAAGTGTGCTTGCGGGAGGAAACCAGCTGGAGACCGGGAGATCGCTTATGTTATTTAGAGATTCCTGACACAACAAGGAGAGATGACAGTTTTGCGGGCCAAATCCAATATTACAGCTCAAGCCCAGTCCCCTTTTTTATTCAATTATCAGCATTTATCATACTTTATTTTTTCAGGGGACACAATCCATCATGCATGCGAAATAGGTGATACCGATAAAGTGAAACAAATGATCATGGCCAATCCTGATTTGAAGAATCAAGTTGATGAACGAGGATGGAGTCCACTTCACATCACTGCGTCAGAGGGCCATCTAGAACTGATGAAATGGCTGAGTGTTTGTGGTGTAGATCTGATGAAAGAAACACCGACTGGATATACACCAATGCACGTTGCTGCCATGAATGGACACGTTAATTGTATTATGGTAAGTTGAACAGTTGCAACAGCTAAAAAATAGGCAAGGTCAACAAATGTTACTTTTACAATTAAAAAAATGAATGAATGATGAAACTAACTGTTAAAACACAACTTAGATATTTATCGTTGTAAAAGATTACAAATTTCTTAGATACGCATCAGAACCTTCCATCCAACTGATCTGTTTATTCCAATTACCTGATTGTATAGCAAGAGAAAGTAGCCTTTCCCCTGTAAGCAGAAAGAATGTAGGTTGTCTAAAAGCCCATTTTACCTATTCTGGTCTCTTTCCATATTTGCTCGCCTACTTTTATATGTGCGTGTTATCTACTCCCATTTGTACTACCAGGCATTTTTATCAACATTTTCACTATCGTATCTGTTCGCTGCATTCTTGTTGCCTCTAGCAACATTATCAGGTAATTTTGAACAGGTACTAGAGAAATAGAAAAGTATGTCACCAACGGGATTCGCACTCGTGACCCACGCATTCGCGGCTTGCAGTCTACCAACTGAGCTAGGTAAACCCATTGATGCCTTGTCCTATTCTTTATTTGCCATGTTCAAAGGGGAGCGCTTATTTGGGGTGTGCGATAATTCGATGCGGTTTGTTTATTCGGTGTGTGCAATAATTCGAAGGGAGTGCAGTAAATCGAGTACATTGTGGTTTCCATAAACCAAGCTATCCCTTTTACAACATACAAGTTAGTAGTAGAAAGATGCCTTCGGAGGCATTGCCGGTGAAAATATGCTCAAAGCCTTGATTATCCAAGTGGACTCGCTTTCTCTAGTATATATTTCGGTAAAAAAGATATTCGTGAAATTAACCTCAATAAGCCAGGGTGGACCAGTCTGTCTGCCGTTAGCAACTTTAGTTTATGAAAATTGATACGGTCGTTGGAGCTAAGGCCTACTGACGTTTTTCGTCTCATAGAACCGTATGTTATTGACCATCTTTGTTGAAAAAGTTTTCCGTTCCTGGCTTAACCAAGAGTAATGGGATGTTTACAGTTCATGTATGGTTCTTAAACTTATCATGATTTTATCAAAAGGGGCTGATTAACACTTCTTCTAAGTCGGAAATTATTTGTTTAAAAAGAATTATTTTATGAGTTTCTTTCGCCTTTGACGAATGTAAGGAACTCTAGTACTGCAGAAAATAGAATTTAACCAATTGCAGAGATTGATAAGTTTAATTAATAAAGATTGTCTGAAGCAAAGATAGGTAATAATGATTGTTAAACTGTTTTCTCGACTTTTCGGTGTCGTGGCACCATTGAAAAGTCTTACCACGTTATCCATTGATTCCAAGAGGCCTTTACCAGCTAATTTGAGATTGTAACTGAATGGATGACTGGACACTCTCCCGTCTTTGTAGTAACCAGCAGATTGCAGTCTGTTACCCAGTTGTTGGCGACTACATTCTCTGTTTTTTATTTTTTAGGTATTAGCGGCCATGGGATGTGCTCTGAGTTGCAAAACTGTGGATCAGTTAACCCCTCTGCATCTTGCTGCTATGAGGTATTGACTTTGTGATATCGATATTATACGATAGTTATACAACTCTGGGTAGGTTTTTAAAAGTCTCATGATGGAGATTTTTATTGACATAAAAGGAACAATTATGACGCGGAAAGACTATGCACCACTCATATTCCTATTTATTAGGCTACAGGTGGACTCTCTCTCACACTTGAGCTAGCGCTGCTTGTTTGCAAGTCTTCAATTTTTCATTGTTGTCTTCCACTTTCGTCGGTTAGTGATATCGTGCTTTTTTAGTTCTGTATTCGATTGTTAGATACCAATTCGCTGATGGGCTGCTTCTTGACAATTTCATATCTTGTGTGTTCTCCAAGGTTCACCTTACAGACAAAAAGTTATCTCCGTTGCTCATCTGCGTACCTCTCAAGCGTTCTCCCTCACCAGATATCAATGCAGCATCACTGTTCGACAACGATTGCTAGGCAACTCTTTTCTACATGTAATTGAAGGCCAGGAATTATTTGCCAACGTGCTTCAATCTTTCTCTTCGTAGCGGCCATCTTGAATGCGTCAAATGGCTTTTGGCTAATCGAGCAAAACATGACGTCATGGATGTCAATGGGAGAACACCGTATGATTTGGCGGATGAATACCAGCACGAGGAATGCGCAAGTCTGCTGAAGTCGATGAGTAAGTATAGTCTAGATGCCGTATGCCATGTGCCATGTTCAAACCGATAAAAGGGGGGCTAACTAGTTATATCCAAATTTAAGCCTTCTGAATTTGAGTTCATTTGTTAAAAAAGCCGCACTGAAAGGGTCTATCAATGTACATGTGCATAACATATGTAGATATGTACCCTTTTGCCCCCAGTATTGCAAAATTGCACCATAGTTATCAGTAAGAATTATCGTCTTTCAAAGGGGGTAACACTCGGAAATCTGTATTCGTTTTCATTTTCCTACATGGAGGCTGAACTTTAAGTAACAGACATAGCTGCTATTACCCCCTGTGAAGCTAATGATGTCTTATGTTCTGTTCTGAACCTTACAACAGGAAGACAAAGGATTTTGTCTTTCTCTTTTAATTTGTTAAGATCTATTACCCTCTTCATTTCCTCGTTTTTAACGTGGACACGTTATGTCTCCTGTTTCATTCCTGATGTTTTCAGTCTTTATACCTTTATAGAAGTTAGAAATATATAGAAGTCGCGATATGGAGTGAAGGATTAAAAAAGCCCCACAACATTAACAGTTTTTCGCAAACAATGCGAATTTTGCGAATGTGTAGTTACTAACTTGGACTCTAGGCTCTGCTTCTTTGCGACAAATGCGACGTTTACTTTTCAAAATCGAGCATTTAGGTGGCTTTGAACGTGGAAGATGTTACCTATTTTTGAGCTGCCCTCTTCGTACTTTATTTTTACTTCCTGTGGATACCGGAAGGGCAGAATGTTTTAAGAGCACGTTATGAACTATATCTCAATTGTAGAGAAGGAATTAAAGAAGAAAGACAGTATCATCAATCTCTTGAGGAATCCGATTCAACCTCCGTCTCCACGACAAGGGTAAGTGCATCTGTTTGATCACGTGGTCCTGCTATGATTGTAGAGATAACGAATAGCCTGTAAATTATAGAACGTGTAACAGTCATGCAGACCTTTCGATCAATCAGACGCGTATTTCTTTTTTTTCTTTTCTATGAAAATTGCTTATTAATGGCATTTTGGGCGAAGTATGTTGTACTTATTGCCTCAACTTCTGCTTTTGGTAACTCTGATTGTTCAATGCTTAACTATGATGATAATGATGATAATGATAATTATGATGATGATAATGATGAGAATGATGATTATGATGATGATAATTGATGATAATGATGATTATGATAATGATGATTATGATAATGATGATGATGATAATGATGATTATGATAATGATGATGATGATGATCATTATGATGATGATGATCATAAATGATGGCAAAATTGGTGAGAATTGTGACGATAATGCTGCTGCTGATAATGGTTGTGGTGGTGATGGTGATGATGAAGGTAATGATGACGATGACTATGATGATAATGATGGTCATAGTGATGTTTGTGTTGCTGATATTGATGAGAATGACCATCATGATGATGATACTGATAATGATAATGATAATACGTATGCCCATGAATTCTTTCAAACCCTTTTTTCTATATTTGTAGAGATCCTGAGACAAACGACGGAGACAACGAGTCGTGGGTTAGTGACACAGAGGTAAACTAATGAAATGTTACTAAACATTTATTTTGCGCTGAAAAATCTCATTTTTTTGTTACTCGTGTGCTATTGACAGTAAAGCAGAAGGTGCAACAAGGGCAAACATGTACTGAAAGTATCTCTTGACTTCCAAGACTTTAGATTTTACTAACTCTTTCCCTAAACTATGGGGAAGACGTGTCCTACGTAGTTCTCTCAATTTTTTACCGAAAACGATTTTGTCATCCGTGAAAATACGCTAGAGACAATACCAGGAATGCATGATTACCTTCTCTATGTTATAATGCGTAGAGAAATGAGTAATGAGAAATATTAAATTAAAGTGAGTTAGAAATATTTAATCAGTTAATGAACAAAAGGATTTTTATATTGTAATTTGTTTTATGAAAGTATTTTGAAAGCAGCCCGTGTCAGCTTCAGCAATCGAAATTGTGCCCGTGACGTGAAAAGAAGGTAGCCACGTGAGTTCTATTGACATTATTCTGTGTAGTCATTGTAACTTAGAGGCAACTTGCTTGATTGAGTTAGAAAACCTGAAATCTATGCTTTATCTTTGTACATAATGTCTTGTATCAAATAAATTTGGAGGGCTTCTGAAGTTCATTTCGTGTACAAAACCCCATATTACGTTTAGTGACAGACTTGTGAATATCATGGTGTGAATATGATGTCGTGTTTGTCAGCACTGTGGGGTTACGAGCTGGCATTATTTCTCATTCGTGTTGCGTTGCCCCAACTCATGAAACTACAGTCATGGGTTTTCTGGGTTTGCTCTTACAAAGAATTAGCTCAAGACAGAAATTTACATCATTTTCTTGAAGGACAACTCATCCGCACCCAACTCACGACCTGGCTCAACCAGACAGGGGTCCAGTCGTAAAACCTCAAAGCAAGAAAAACAGGAGGAAGAAAAGCAGGTTAGTTGTCACCGACCATGAGCTGTCTGTATTTCATTTGCACCAAGTATACGTCTCCTACCGTTGCATCATTAATGAAGTACTTTGCCTGTATTGTACCATTGTTTCCGCTTATTTATTTTGAACTACGAGGAACAAAGACCTGGTCTTGAATTTTTATTTAAATGTGTAACTTCCGAAGAACGTGCGGTCGTGCATACTGAGTAACTGTGGGAAGTGTGACTGCCCCACTTACCCTGGGGGCAGCTGGTTATCGCGACGATCTTAAATGCGTAAGAGACGCAAGGAAATTTGCAAAAGCAGACCATTTCTTGCTGGTGTAAATAGGCAACAGGTCAAATAATATACGGATTGTTGCAGTTTCGCACAACTTGTATCGTTTGCACATTTTGAACACGTAAACGTTTGCACGTTGCATGCATCGCCGGATATGGACTGAAGACATCACCACTTAGTTACACTCAAGGATGACAGTTTCACTGCATCCTAAAGGATCAAATTTTTAAGAATTCTTCTTCTTATTTTTGTTATTATTATTCCATTTAGTCTTGTTTGATTAAGTACATTTCACGAAGTTTGATGTTCATAATCATAATAAAACCTAAGCATGGCTAGTGTTTCTCACATACCAGGAGGGATGTACTCACGATGTGGGGCACCGGTGCCCACATATAAGACCCTCATATAGGGGGTCCCAGGTACAGGGAGACATTGCATGATTTCTGTTACTTTTAGTTCCCAATATTAGTCATCGTCATCATCATCATCATCATCATCATCATCATTATCATCATCATCATTATCATCATCATCATCATCATCATCCATCATCATCCATCATCATCATCATCATCATCATCATCATCATCATCATCATCATCATCATCATCATCATCATCCATCATCATCCATCATCATCATCATCATCATCATCATTATCATCATCATCATTATCATCATCATCATCATCATCCATCAT
>JAAAKL020005155.1:0-19770 GCA_010016065.2 Carybdea cf. marsupialis auct. non (Linnaeus, 1758)
TTTTTCACTTCGTATAGTAAGCGTATTTTCAACTAGTTTATTTCCTAGTTTGTTTACTGAAACTCAGTGGCTTGATTGTTTAGCTTATCGTACGCTTTGTTTTCAAGTGCGTACTGGAGGTTTTTGTTTTGCTTTGTGTATTTTCACACGAATTTAGGAGTTGATAACATGGTAGCTTTCTTTTGCGGACGTCAAGGGAATTCGATTTGTCGGTCTTTTGCTATCGTTGTTTAGCCACTATGCTAGATTTCTGTGATTCCTTAGCTTTGCTTATTCACTTTTTATAGCCGAATGTTAACCGAAATTGTTCTGTATCTTTGTTTAGGAAGCCACACTGGAAGTAATTAGTAGTTACTGCCCGTTTTTCCGTTGTTTTACCCGCCTTTCATGTTCCTACTTCACTTGTTTATTTTCGTCGAGCGCTATGTACCAGTACAGATTGAGTTTCTCAGAGTTCTAAAATCGCTTTCTTTTTGCTGTGGTAAACCTAACCTTAGCGCCGCTTGCACTCCTACGAATTTACGGCCTACCATCCGCGCCGCCTTACACATGAATAAAGCTAATAGTGAAAACAACAAATTACAATAAGATGATCTGACATACTGTGGGTGCAACATCCTAGCTCTGCTAGGATCAGCCGTACACTTTCAATTCAGCATCTGATTGATAAGCTTACATATGCGTAAACATGTAAAGCATGGTTATTGTTGTTGGATCATAATAAGTTTCTGTTATCTGATCATGTGATCAGGGCATCATAAACCACAGTGATCTAATCACTGTGTTATCCAGCAGTGACACAGATTCTCTCTATATATGTCCCATAAGTCAGACTGCCAGATGAAGAAAAGGAGGAGTTATACAGGATGTTAGATGACATTGTGGCTGCCATTCCACTGATAGAAGGACTCATCATAGATGGGGATCTAACTGGTAACATAGATATTGAGAGGAGAGGCTTCTTAGAGGTGATGGGAGTGTATGGATATATATGGAGATTAAATCAATGCCTTCAGATAATGAACTCAGAATAATGAATACATTGTTTAAGAAGTAAAGAAAGACTACTTTCAAGAGTGGAGGGAATGAAACCCACAGCAAAATTTCATGCTGGTATGAATGGAAGACAACAAAATAGAGACTACATGGCAAGTTCTGGAGAGGAGTGTCCTGCCCAGCACAGAATGATTAGTATGGATATGGCCAGTAAGAACAATGTCAAGAGATGCAAGAGGAGAGAAAGTAAGATCAAGGAGTAGAAATGGAAAAAAATTGAGACAGTAGAAGAGTATCAGTGGAAGATTAAGTCATCGGGTCATGTGAAGAGACTGGACCCAGTGTGCAGAGAGAATAGTACAGCAGGAGGTATCAGAGATAGGGAGGCCTGGTGGTAGAATCCTGAAGTACAGAATGCAATAAAGGAGAAGAGGATAGCTTTTAAGAGATGGCAAAGGAGTCAAATAAAAGGTGATAAAAGGATCTACAGAAAGAGGAAGAGAGATGCAAAGGTAGTGGTATCAGCAGCAAAGAATGCAGCATGGGAACAGTGGAGCTGGGATCTGATGTCAAGTAAAGGAAGAAAGGTGTAGCAGTTGTACTTAGAGTGACTGTTGAATGAGGGAAATAATTGGGGGATAGACCATGAAGACAAGGTCAAGGACCCTGTAGAAGAGATAAGGATGAGGAGGTGAAGATGGTTTTGATGAGGATGAAGAATGGAAAACAGGTGGACCTACTCAAGTGACAGTGGATCTGGTCAAGGCTGGAGGAGGCATTTGTGTATAGGAGTTGACAGCTATTTTTAGGAAGGTGGCAGAAAAAGAGAAAGTCCAGATGACTGGAAGGATAGGTGGATGTCATTCATCTACAAAGGAAAAGGAGACACTGTCCAATGTGGCAAGCATAGAGGAATTAGACTGCTTGAGCAATGGAGAATGCTACCACAGTTAGAAGCCCCCACTCCAATGAAAAGAAATTTCACTCCCAAATGCTGAATCTGGAAGCTAAGGAACGGGGATGTCATGTCTGAATACAACCAGGTGGCTTCTCAGAAACTAACAGCACTTCTTGTCAACGGTAATGAATCATCTGATACTTAAGTAGCACTGAGATATTTCGCATAGCCAGGCAGATGAGGGGTGAAAACCAGGATTTGATCGGAGAGAAATGTGTCTTTGATGATGCTGGCAGCATGTGTACCAATGATTCTGACAAAATGTGTGCTTGGGAACAGCACTACAACAGATTGCTAAACATTGAATTCCCATGGAATGAAGAGGATTTGTCAATTGTTGAGCCTGTGGAGGGGCCTGCTGTCTACATAAGTGCCGTGATGAGATGGTGGGTACAGCAGTGAAGAAGCTGAAAAGTGGTAAAGCGGCTGGGCCATCAGGTGTAGTTGGAGAGATGATCAAAGGAGTGCTGAGTCTGTTGCTTTTCATAATCACTCTTGAGGCACTTTCATGTGTATTCAGTACTGGTTGTCCATGGGAAATGCTGTATGCTGCTGACTTGATCATCATGGCTGAGGATCCAGGGGAGCTGGATGCAAAGCTGGTAACATGGAAGAGAAACCTGGAAGCACGTGGCTTACAAGTTAACATGGCTTACGAGTTAACATGGGAAAAACTAAAATGATGGTCAGTGGGAACAACATGAACACACTGAAGGACTCTGGGAAGTACCCCTGTGGAGTGTGCAGGCAAGGTGTGGGTAGCAACTCAATTTTTTGCTAAGGTTGCTCACATTGGATCCATCACAAATGTACTAAAATTAAGGGACAACTAGTGGAGAACTCTCGCTTGCAATGTGCACATTGTTGTGGAACTGCTTGACTGATTGATGCAAGACCTACCACAGAATTTGCTGTTGGAGGAGAGTCCGTTGAGGTGGTGGACAGCTTCTGCTACCTAGGTGATACCATCTGTGCTGGTGGGGGCTGTGACAGAGCTATTATCACATGGGCATGTTGTGCATGGGGAAAATTCAGACAGCTGTTGCCACTCTTGCAATCCAAATCTATCTCCTGGCATCGCAAAGGTCAATTGTTCGGTGCATGCGCTGGCAGTGTCATGCTGCATGTTACTGAGTGTTGGGTTCCAACAAAGAAGGACATTGACAGATCAACAGGACAGACAGGACAATGCTGCAGTGGATTTGTGGAGTCCGGCTAATAAATAGGGTACATAGTGACTCCCTGCTGAATAGACTCAACTTGCAGCCCATTGAGACTATCCTTCACGGTGGGAGGCTAAGGTGGTATGGTCACGTACACAAAAGTACAAGCTGGATTAAACCTGTGACCACACTAGATGTTACTGGCACTGCTCTCAGAGGAAGGCCAAAGAAAAGACATGGCAACAAGTGATTGGGGACAACCGATGCAAATGGGGGATGATGAAAATGGACCCACTTAAGAGAGATGAATGGTGGAAAGAATTACGACATAGAATGAGGAAATCCGTCGAACCTGTGGGGCATCCCATGGAACAACCGACGTAAAACCAGATGGTAAGGTAAGGTAAGGTACCTACCTGTCATCTTCACCATGGTCACCCACATCACCTACCTGAGGTGCTGAGGCGATGTGGGTGACCATGGTGAAGATGACAGCATGGAATTGGAGGGGGGGAGGCTGGAGGTGGTAGACACCTTCAAATATCTCAGAGTAGAGCTGGACTGTAAGGGAGAAATCAAGGTGCCAGTCAAGGAAATGGATCACTGGCCAGTTCTGTTTTATGGACCTGAGACATGGCCTCTTACAGCTAGACTGCCAAAGATAACCAGGACAACAGATGCGTGGATGCTGAGGTACATGGCAGGTATCAGATGGTAGGATAGAGTACCAGGAGATGAGGTGCTGAAAAGATGCAAGCTATAAGATGTAAGTTGCAGAGGAGCAAATTGAGGTGGTTTGGTCACATGAAGAGAGTAGGAGAGGAGAGCGCCGTAGGAAGAGCCATACTGGTCAAACTCCAGGAAGAAGACCAGTAGGAAGACTAAAGAGGAACTAAAGGGGATGTACTGATGAGTATGTGGGGGAGCTAGGAATAGAGGAGGACAAGGTGGTGATCAGAAATGACTGTGAAGAGCTGTCTCTGTCCAACCCCACAGAGGAAGAAGGAAGAAAAGGAAGGAAGAAGAGGAAGGAGAAGATAGTGGTAACATTGTTAGAAATCATTTCTAAATGCTTTCAAAAATTGTATGCCTATAGTAAATGGAAGCTGAAGCATTTGCCATATTACCCATGGAATCATCAAGAGCCATTGTCATCCAAGAACCCCATTACACATATGTTTGGTGATACCAGTAGTTAATATTGTTATTGTACAAGTCATAGCTTGTATAAGAAGTATTTCACTGCCAGCTCTTCATATGACACCAATTTATCACCACATGTTGAAGCAAAACCCACCAGTGATGTTTTCACAATAATCGAAGCTTCTATGTTTTGTTGTGTACTTTGATAAGTAACAATGTTTACATGTAGTTTAGATGAAATCACTCTTGTGGCATATTAACCACTCAGTTCCATTCGGATCCCACAATCTAAGCCTGGCAACCCAATATGGGGTAGTGACCTTACATTTGATATCAATAGTTTTAATTGTTTTGACTCCACATTCATATTTTTAAATAGGCCTAGTTTCTCTTTTCACATAATGTATGGTGTAACATATGTAAATGGCCCACCTTTATTTTGTAAATCATCAAGGTATAATTGTCAGTAAACATGGGCAGGTTAGCATTACCATGATATGCCTTGATACACCAAGTTGCCCATCTTATACACTCCAAGCAGCTTACAATTCTTTCACATGCATGAATGATTTATACTGTTACAAAATCCCTTTAAAAGCTAATCTATAGCCCAATTAGTTTGATATAGCTATGGGCCTGTACGTGTAATCTTAATGATGCAACCTGTTACAAAATCCCTTTAAGACTTACTTTATAGCCCAATTATGTCTCTATGTACTCAATCTCAATTGCAGGTTGAAGACTTTTGTAAGACAAAGAATATCAGACATGATGCATTACATGTTGCAGTCTATATTGAAGCACTCTGCTCTGATACTCGGCATTTTATTGTCACACAACTCTATCCAACATTCAAGAAACTGTATTCATCTGGAATATTCAAATTAAAGCTAGTGCCATATGGTAAAGCAAAGGTATGTGTCACTGTACTAAAACAATTCACTATATTTACATCATCTAGTACCAAGTGATGCAATCAATATGATTTTTTTTTGATACTTTTAACATCCTTCAATACAACTTAGTGTGCAAGAAAGTGTCCCTGTTTGAAGCACATTATATCTCTTTGTCAGGCAAATATGGTAACGGTACATCAGTGTGGCCAAGATTGCCCCAGACTTTTCACGAGTCTTAAAGGGGTTGTGGTCAATTTAGAAAGAAAATATTTTCTGCCTGTAATCTCATGACCAAAATTGCCACAGTTTCTAACAGCTATAGTAGGCAAAATCTATATGTGACTATATTTTTGTTTAAACACACAAGATGTACCAACTACATAATAAATTTCAAGACATTTTTAAAGGGAATGAGATACTTCTCCAATCATATAGGGTTAACCAGGCCTGTTTGTGCTATTGACCCTTCTCTGTTGCATGCAAACGGTCAGTCTTGAGGCCCATACAGACTTATTCAACTGAGGTACAGTTGAGTTGGCCCAGTGAGGCCTCCACCCCCTACCCCTGCTGGTATTCAGTGATGGTGTTGACGTTCTTATGTTTTGAGGTATGAAGTCCTGGCTGGAAACAGTGTCTCATTTTCATGGGTGCCTTCACTCTGATTTTACTAACCAGGAGACAGTGTTGTGGTGCACATTCCTCCCAACAGATGACCTTTATGTGATTGATCTGTTTGAGATGATGTTTCCTAGACAGAATATAGTCCACCTGGGTTCCAGCTTCTCCTGACTTGTAGGTAATGAGGTGTGTACCTCTCTTTATGAACCAGGAATTGCCTAAGACAAGTTCATGTGCCACAGAGAATTCCAGCATTCTTGCACCTTCTGTATTTGACCATACCACACTGGGTCCTTACCAATATAACCATTCTAATGGCCACAAATCATGAGCACACCAGTTTCTAGGATGTTGGCAACCATGCTTTTCAACGTAATGTAAAAGAAGTCTTTCTCTGTGTCACTGAGTCCTGCCTTTGGAGCGTATACTGCAAGTGAGACCAAGACAGTACTCCCAGTAATCATTTTCAGGGACATGATTCTATCAGAGACACAGTGAACCATCAAACACTGAGCTGATCCATTTTTTATATAGCAGGAAAATTTGTCATCATTAGTACACAATACTCTATTTTGGTTACCCAGTCTTTTGGGGTTTTGTTTTGACTGGTGATTAAGGCCATTATTTCTCCCTAGTAGGTCAGAATGTACTTTAATTGTAAAAGTTGCCTTTATCCTAAATTTGAATGTTATCTTCTGTTCGTCTTGACAAACATAATGACATTGCTTGCTTTCCTGGCAATTTGTTTAAATTATCATTATTTTAATGTTATTGTCTGTTTATCTTAACAGATATAGTGACATTGTTTGCTTTCGTGGCAAATTATTCAAATTAGGAGTGTAACAATGTTTTTAAAACGTTTACATTCATTTGGCCTAGGTTGATCTTACACTCCAATTTCCACTTCTACCAGCATTTTCAGGCTTTGACCTTTGAGGCCAACAAATGACAGTCATATGCCATTATTTCAATATGATTGCGTATTCCTATTTTCTTGGTAATCATGCTATTTCACTGTCACTAGCAATCAATTTTCTGTTTCTCTGTTTGCTCAAGATCACCTCCATGTAATGAAGCTTGTCAGCACTGCATATAAATCATATTTCTCATGTATGTCTTGTGATTTCTAGCATTTATTTGCGTGCTGATATGTAGAAATTGCATAGTGACACTATTTACATGTTTATTTATTTATGTTAATGTGGCATCTTTTATCTTTATTATGTAGATGATTTCTTTGATGAACTATTATGTGTAAAATGTAGAATTGTAGTACAGCAATCTACTTTAGTTGCATAATTTTACTCTTTCCCCCTAGGAACATAAATCAGGTAATAAATGGGTATTCAGTTGTCAACATGGACCAAAAGAGTGTTATGGTAATCTGATTGAGGTAAGTTGGATTTGGTGCAGTTTGTTAGACGATGTTTAACTTTCTTGTGTATGCTTTCATTTTGTCTTTTCTCGTCCCTTTATTTGGACAGTTTATTTCCCTGATGCCATCATGCCATTATATTTTAGAGCTATATCTTCATGCTTATATCAGTGATTTACATTGTCCATCAGAAAATTAAAATCTCAACGCTAATTCATTTATTGCAATTTGGGTGATATATTTAACGTAGTGTTTATTCACACAGAAGGAGAGAATGAGCCGGCATGTTATTGTCGCCAAGATTTAGTAATTTGTCATTTGCATGTAAGAAAATGATAGCATTACATTTTGTTACAAGTAGTATCTGTGGCTGGTAATGAAACAAGGAACACCATCAAGAGAATATTCTATAATAGAAAGAGAACAAGCTCTAAGGGGAGCCGACAGTTTGCATTGTAAAGTTCCTCCCTGAATCTTAATGAAACATGTTATGGTACTCAGTTAAGGAGTACGTGGCATTAAAGTAGAAAACCACCTTTTCGTTACTAGGTAAAAGTCCACCCTCAGAAAAAAAACATCTATGGGAAAATGACCTGATATACAAATACGTAATCTATTACCTTAACTTGATATCAAGTTTTACTTTCAATAAATTGGGTCGTTGTCTTTCCAAATTTCTTATCGCCCAAGCGGCGAAGTACAACAAAAGAATACCAATTTATATGATATACTATATTCTCGCACAGCACTTCGTCACTCGCCGTTGCCATTCTCAAGTGAAGAAATTCCTAGGGATGGTAAATCTACATTTAGAAATTAGGAGAGAGTCGCGATCAAACTATTGATAGTAAAACTTGACATAAAGTTCAACGAATTTGGCAAAACTATTGATTGGTCAGTGTCTTAAGGCTTAACTCGTTACAGCCTACCATTATTCCAAGAGAAATAGAGAATCAGCCTCAAATTGATGCAGTTCACATAATCATGGCCATTTCATTAGTTTGTTACGTCTACACTACGCAGTAACATATCAGCACTGGAGTCTCTTACTCTCAACTAAATTCTATCTCCATCATAATATGTCTCTTTCTTCATTTACGTTTCTGCTCAGCTATTATGGAGCTTGTCTTGTATCAGATATTGATGACGTCAGGCAATAACATGGTGCCTAATTCAGCCAATTCAAAGTTAGCTAGTATAGATCAGACCAATAAAAACTCAGGTGGTATCACAGCTACTGTAAACTATCTAGTTACAGTGATAAAAAACAAAGTTTGTAAAGCTTCGAGATACTCCTAGCGTCTTTACTTGTGCATAATGTCCTAGAAAGCAGCTTTTTTTGCTGGTGGTTTATTAGTCTACATCTCATAAAAACTTTGTAAGAAAAATGCGTTATACAGAATATGAGTTACATCGTCGTAAATCAGCCATCAAGTTCACCAGCTTGCTGATGCAGCGTATTATAGAGAATTCCATCCCCGTATCACCTGCTGACTAGCTGGAACAGTGATTTGTTGATATTCAGAAGATTATTGTGAGACTTAGAATATGATCACTACCAAAGACAGTAACAACACTACTATACGGCGATGACAGACGCCACAGTAGATTGTTTCGGGAAAATGACCGTAGATCAGTCATTTATATTAAAGATTGTTCTCTATAATATATAGATATTTGACAACCTTAAATTTCACGTCATATGATTCCTACGGTCCTCTAATTTTCTGGTAAAAACTCAGCCTTTCATAAGAGGACTCATTATTAGTTACATGTTTCCTGCGTGAGCTGCATGTCATACATTTAGTCACATTCTAAAGACAATTTACTTTAGATTAAGGACAGGAAATTTCAACACTATGAGAAACCTGTGTAACTAGAAGCATTTACAATTATAGATTTTTGCTTGGAACATTTTCGACGTGAACTACTTTAGTGAGTTCACTTGTTTGTGCTAACGAGAATTCTCAGTTAGTCATCGGAAACTAAACGTTCCGCTGCCGCGAACTATTCAACTGAGTCAGTTTGCACAGTGAGTCTATGATCGTTTGTGATTCGAGATGCTATGCAATCATTATGTTCTATGACATGCGGAGACCCATGCATACACCCAAATAGCGATATTTTCCTACAGTACAGTAAAGCTCTTGTTACATTTTATTGATTTGAATTTTATGTTTGTTATTTTTTAGATTGAGTAATAGCTACCAAATATTCTCTTATAGACTTGTGCTATCCATCATGTAAAACACACTGCAAAGATTGTTCCATTTATTAATTGTTTGATGACAAGTTACCCGGACAAAACTAATGCACAAAAGGTAAGCTTTTTTCATACATTGTCTAGTTTGTAACAAAAGTGCTTATTATGTTGACAGATGTTTAATTTTGACGAGTTAAGTGTGATATGCCAAGCGTTTTATGAATGCCTGGAAACCAAGGGGGTGGTTGTAAGTTGTATTCTTATGAGAGTTGATGCACAGTCAGAAAAGTTGATGTTTGAAGCGGAAATTGTGTTAACGACTGTTGCTATTCAAATGATATCCAATTTTTAAAAATTTTGTTGGGGCACATTCAAGAGAGTGGCAGTGTCTACGTTTCTCTTCATGCTAAAACGGCAGCGGTTCGTGGCAGTGGTTCGTGCCTCATAGCTCGTGCCTCATAGCCCGAAAAAGGCGTTTAGAAATATCATTGTTTTGCGTCCCTTCTGTCTCATCTTTAGAACTGAACTTGGCAATAGTCCTTGGAAAACAACCTTGGGAATTGTTGGACTCGTTTGAGACTTTAGATAACCAAGATTTTGCGGTAAGATTTGGCAATTATGGCGGTGGCCTCGAACCCCGGGGAAAAGACCCCAAGGTTAATTACCCACCAATAGTAAAGACTGTTAGGGTTTATGACCATTGAAATCAATGTAGGGTTGACGTTAATATCTTATGTGTAAAGGCAGTTTTATTCTGGGTTGGTAAACTGGGTTTATTGATGGTATCTTGCATTTTCTTGTTGCCAAAAAAAATTTGTAATTTATATCTTTTGGATTCTCTAGTGTGCAGATGAAGGAGGAATCGATTATCAACCCATTGATGAATGTGTAAGCAGTTCGATTGGAAATCAACTTGAACATCAGGTAAAGTAGAGTTTCATTGATTCTTATCATAGCGCCTCCCCACCCCTCGGGAAACCAGATACAAGGAAACGTATTCATTTACCAGATGGGGTTGGAGATTGAGGTGAGGTTGCATCTCACATTTATAGTTGAATATGGTATAGCTGAGATTATCTAAGGAGCCATTTGTGTACTACCTTTTTACGGCATGGATTTTCACAGCAACAACATTCTTTTCATTTTGTTGCCTTCCTGGCCAAATGTTGTGATGTGCAAGACGCGGCACTCTCAATCCCTGTCGCCTTCCCTGAATTCTCATTTTTACCATGTACTCATTTAAACCTTTTTCTCATCTTCTTTTAAGAGTCAGATATTTGTCAATCGGCAGTTATTTATCAAAAGCGATTGCAACAAACTAAAGCTTTGTTCTCTACTTTTATTCCACTTCCCCACTTGTGGACTCCACACTTCATTGTCCACTAACGTCGCTCTCCATAGAAGCAACATTTATCTTGCTGTTCCTTTTCCCTTGTTATGACCAGATAAGAAAACGTTGCGACACCAAGGTGCTTTCTGATCAGATGATCTCAAAAAGCTTTGCGTGTTGTATTTTCCTTGAGGATTGTTATTTTCAACTGAAATAGCCTTCATCTCCTAATATTGATGTTGCCTTATTCATGTTTTTAACTGATTCTATTGAGGTGATCATTTTTTTTCCATAGATGGCAGTAGAGACAAACAACCTGGTTCCACCTCTAACATTTGTGCCATGGATCACAATCAATGGGGTATGTACAGATTTATGTGTTATGATGATGTAAAAAGGATTTCATGTAGAAGGTATATCATGCAGGGCAGAAGTTTAGATTATTCAGTGTAGGACCTACGTTGATATTGAAGCAAACATTATTGTATAAGTTATTGAAAGAAACAGTAACGTTGAAACATCTCTCTTAGAGGCCTGACAACAACGATGCAGGACGCCAGCTGCAGCTATAACAGTACATATGCAGTGTAGCTGTAACAGTCGGATATTGCTATATCAACAAGCGATATTGATAGCGATGCTAGAGTGCTCGATGCCACAAGGTAAAACCAATACTAATACGCAGTGGTAAAGAGGAGACGTGAGTTACAGCAGTTACCATGGCAATCTGACGAACGTCTAAGAAGAGGGCGAGTAACTTGAGAGGCCTAACTTGTACTCTTTACCAATAAAAGTACGCAGGCTTTTAAACGTGTAAAAAGTCGCAAATATGAAAATGCGATAAAATCATCTCCATTGTTAATACAGGTATTGCATGTTTCTGATGCCACTAGATTTTGAACTCCAGTTTTGGTGGAACATTTCTTTTCCTTCTCAAATGTGTTTTTGACAAAAGTGCTGTTAGGCGTGCCCATGTTCAATGCCCTTTGATTTATTCGCTTTTTATCTCGTTTGTTTTTATCTTGCCTTGGCCAAAAAAGTAGATGCATAGCATTATTTTGTGATCCATCCAGCGAAGTAATAACAAAATAGCTTTAAGGTCTTAGCAACCTGAAATGCGCGATGAGAGTGATTTTGCACCAATCGATGCGGGGAGGGAGGGAGTTGAGGTAGTAGTGGTGTCATTTACCGTTTCAGTTAGTCATGAGATACTTTTAATAGTCAGTAGAGAGTGAAGAGTAGATTAACCGTGTGGACCAATTGTTTTACTGGACATCAGGGAACATTCATCTGACTCAGGGGTCCCCAAACCATTCTCACAATGGCACACATCATTCAGAGGGTGGCCAGCGAGAGCCGAGTAACCAAGGTAACTAACGATTTTCACGATTGGTATTGACAGTCTCACACCTGTTCTCTTATCTTAGTTCTCTTTGAAAACCTAGATATTTACACACATCCCTTAACCGCTAATTGTTTCTTTAAACATACCCAATTCTGAATATATGTACAACAGTAGAACAAAATAGAAATTGTAATAACTTCGTAAAATCGGTCAGCTTTTAAAAGCTCTGAAATGCCAGTGTATAAATTGCTCTCGGTTTGCTGATGTGCTTATTAACGGTAGCGTTGTTATATTGCATAAATATAGTGAAGTAAAGGCGTAGTGCGCCTTTTTTCTTTACCAAGCACTTCCTTCTCTTCTTCTCGTAAACACCCCAATATGCATATTTTCAGAGGATCAACTACTCAAATTTTGTATTGCCGTGTATTTGCCATTCGCGAGAAGTATCTGTGCATGAGCTCCATGCCGAATTTTCCTCCTTTTATAAAGCTTCATTCACGTCAACAGGTCGCGTTTGCTTGTAAGTCGGGGAGATCGACGAAACTGTAATTTTGGCAACGTCAATCGGATACCGTGTGGTATTTTAAACCCTTCCCCACTAAGACTCCCTTCCCCACTAAGACTCCCTTCCCCAGACAGATGTACTCCTCAACACTATATTAAAAACACTATATACACTATATTATGAATGGATTATAGCTCAAATTTAACATCATCATTAATAAAATTGAGCTCTCTTTACATGAGTTTTTCTGGCTAAATGAGAGTACCTAAATGTTATCCCCACTTTGCATAGAAGGGAACTGATGATATTTATACCCAAACTAGACAGTGTTAAACTGAAGTTGTATCGATCAGTGTATTGTTTCTTTGTAAATTGTCTGTTTTGTTACTTGGACCTTTGTAAGGTAATTTAACGGTTAGTATGAGATATGTAGGGCATTTCTTCTTCGATGTATGGATCTGACGTGTTGTATGCTGTTTGAAATTTATCAGAAAGATAACGTCACTTAAATCGATGGGACTGTTTCCAGTACGAACCAGCCGAGGCACATTTACAATCGACAACCAGAAAAAATTACTTCTTTGAATGTATAATTGATTGACCCTTATTCTATCAATGGCATTAGCTCTATGGTTGAATACTTTTGTTAAATCCAAAGTTCCTTACTATTTTCCACAAGCGTTATTTGTTTCTGCTTTTGCATCTTTCTGTGGAAGCATAAACGTATAAAAATGTTCTCTACTTATAAGGGGCCAAGAGAAGATGATTGAAAAATCCTAACCAACAAAATGTGAATAACACATGTTTTTTTAAGTTGAGATGTTGTCTTGCGTGATGGTCGTGAGAAGATATATTTGCTTCTACATCGCGTTCAGGTTGCACCTATGGAATCAATGAAACTACTACTCAACTGCTTTTTCAAATAGCCAGTCAGAATTCCGACTGCCAGATTGGTGTTGTTTTGACCAATCAGTGACCATGAATCTAAATGGTTAACCGAAAAGGCCAAATGAAAAGGCAAATTATTTTGTCTGCAAAGCAACGGTTGTCATTGGTTCCCTTTCAATTTCATATTCTGACGATTTTGTATTCTGATGAGTGTCAGACGGATTTTCAGCACTAGAATGAATTCGCTTTTTGGTGCTGTTTTATTATTTTGTACCGTCAAGAACCTTTTAGGATATTCAGTGAATATCGCAGAACTCTTGCAGTTCCTAGCATGCCTATTTTAAGTGTCCCAAAGTAGATATTACGGCAGATGTTATGGAAGTAGTCTGGGAAGGAGTTGAGTATCGGATGTGACACGCCCATGACTATTCTTAAGGTAATCGCTTTTGACCGGAGGGTCAGAGTTCAAGAGTTTTAGAGTCTTCATATTTGAAAAGAGTAAATCAGTCTTAGAGTTTTAGAGTTCAGTTGTATTCTCATGTTGTTATGTAGAAAAATATGGAAAACAAAGACGATCTTGTTTTATATAGATTCTAGTTCTGACACGATCTACTAGTACTATTCTGCACAGCAGATTCATTCAATCCATTTCTGGAAGCTTTTGGACACAATACCCAAGGCCCCAATTATTAAAAAGGCTGCCTGTATATTCTTATCAATTCCCACTTCAGATCGTAGTAGCGGTCTACTTTCGCCTTCTCTTTCTCTGTTACTCACATATCGCAGGGGCATGCTACGTCGATGATTTTATGAATCCTTGCGTCTTTTTCCAGTACTACGTTTCAATGTCTGGTCTTGAGTGTTCAAAGGTCTTGTCAGTTTAAATTTACATATCCTATGATATTTTACCATGTTATTTTCAACAATAACCTATGGTCCATTGTCATTCCATTTCTTACCGTGTCCGAGGTTATCATTTTTGCACAACTGCAACTACGGCATTTTAAAAATTGCAGTCAATTTTCTTATTGTTACCAGGCTCACACCGATCAAATGGAGAAAAGTGCGCTGGAGGACTTGACGACGTACTTATGCACAGTTTACAAAGGCGTGAAACCCGTTGCCTGCCATCAGCCTTAGTTCTGGCTTACTTGAAAACAAGAGAGAATTAACGTCTTTGTTGATGTCTAACGTTTTACGTCAATTGTTTTGTTATTGTTCTTAGTGTACGTAATCAATTAGTGTTATTACAATCCAAGAAAATGACAGTGTTTTAAAGGACCATAGATTTATGAGATTTGTGACGTTGACAAAACCTGCTATTATTAGATATGGCTCCCGCCCCCTCCTTTTTCGTCAAAAACCACGGCAGGTGATTTTTTGGGAGAAAAAAAGTTGACTTGCTACCCCAACCCACCCCTCGTGTGGATGCCGTGGATACATGGTGTAGTGTATTAGGGCTTAGGCTATTGGACCATGAGTCCCCAATTCAGTTTACTTGAGGAATGGCATGATGTGATATCTGTGGGTATAGTCGAAACAAGCGTCAACAGTATAGTGTACAATTTTCTGCGTGACCACCCCACATGAAGACATACCTAAAGACGTTCCCCAACGGCCTGTCCCTCGCCCCCTGACCCTTAACCACTTGCTTGGTACACTACTCAATCTATGGTCCCGAGTAAAAACTTGCTCTGCATTTTCTTTATCCATCTCATTCTTAGGTCATTTGTACCAAGTTTTGTCACCATCTGTAAACTCTTATACTTATTGGTTTCTTTAATCTTTTACTTTTGACGTTTTTGTTTTAAATGTATATTAAATTTTTTGTACGCATCGCCGTTATTTGATTCAGACCTGGGATCGTCTACTTTCTCCGTCTGGAAATTGTTAAGAATTTTGGTTTGGTGTCCAATTTGGTGTCCTTTCACAACGCTTTCGTATTATGCCGCTATGAAACTACTTCCATGCCACCCTTTATCAGCCTGTTGCCAGCCATCCTAATGAGTCATTTGTCTTGCAACTATGCATGACAGAAGGAGAGTTTAGATGTTGTAGTTGTCTAGGCCGGCTTGCCCGAAAACAACGTAAAGGGGACCCTTCAGAAACTAGATGTGATTAATTTTTGCACTTCCTGCCTTGAATATTTCCACGTAACAGTTTCATGAAAGCTAGATTTGATATTAAGGTAGCTTCTAGTTCATCACCAACTTAATATTTATTAGCGTCAAGGTTAAGCAACCTAAGAATGATTCCGTATAAAACTGAAACGTGTATTTTTTTCATTTTTATATATAAATTCCTACAAATTCCTTAACGTTTTCCAAAACATCAATTTGCGTAAGTCTGTAGATGTGGTTCACTTTGTTGGTCAACCACTGCCCCATACATTGATCATTTTCGAAGAGTTTTCTTAACTTGAACTCTCGAGAAGCAGAAGACTTATCTTGCAGAAACTGTGCGCCAGTAGCTTGTCAAAGCAGATCATTTGAAATGAAGTAGCTAAACCCTTCTGGCGTTTATTGCTAAATAGCTCTAGATACACACCGACGAGGATGATTGTGTGGCTTACGTGGTAACTACACGTCACTTAAATATGTCTTTGCTGTGACAACCTTTATCTATCATAACAAACTCACTGCAAAATGTTTCGTACTTGCGCCGAATCCCGTGACCATTGTTAAGCGGAAAATGTCGGAAACTAATTTCTTGCTAAATCACTGTCTATTAGTGTGACATTCGGTCTCATATTTATAACGCCTAGTAGCACAATTTGTTAAAATTCCCATCAGATTTGTATAAAATTTGTATATACTTTGTATGTTTTCCATAATACTTGTTGCTATTAAAATTTTTCTTATCATCTGATAAAAATCGGTTAAATATACTTCAACTTCTTTTTTATTATAAATGTTACTTCTTGATTTGACTCGAATTCATTATTGTAATCTCGCCGACCGCTGGGAAAGGTGCATTCTTCATGGTGGTTGCGGTGCAATTCAGTATGTACACAGCTAGGGTTGTGTCATGAAGTGATTTTTTACGAGGAGAACTTGCAAACTGGTTAAGTCCTATATTATGATTAGAAATATTTCATATCATCGGTATACATGCGTAAAGTGTGGTAATCTAAAACAATTTTGGCTGCACTGTGCCATTTTACACATTTAGCATCATCTGAATTTCATTAATGCTTTCTCAAAATACCTCATGTGAAACCATAATAATAGTGGTAATTCTTATCAAGGCCATTTATGTAAACAAAAGGATTGTAGATTTCACGAAAGCAAAACTAAATTTACTGTAGGGGGAAAAAGAGGTTGGTCACCCAGAAAATGCAGTTGAACTATTATTAAATTATCATTATCATAAAATCTTATGTTTTGAAGGCAAGAATTTGATCAGCAAACTTTGTAAGTGGTCTTTAGTTTCAGACAGAGACAACATGAAATGATAAACTGGGCAAAATTTGGTCTCAATACAACGTTCCAGCTTGTCAATCAAACAACATCCAGTCCAACAACCAGTCACTTTGCTGGACTAGAGAATATTGGCGTAAAATTTTCTCGCCTCCCTAGTGTCTGTCAAGCCAAGACAGATTTGAGTTCAGACTCTTCTATTTTGGTCAATCTTTGGAAGACTATAGCGGTTCAGTTTTATGTGATATTCCTAGCAAACTAACAGAAGTCGGGGGTAAAGTTTAGGGGCACAATACAGGACACAAACGACTCAGGAGCATAAGCTATAGATGCAAAATTTAACTTGTCAACGTACTAGGGTTGACAACGACTCGTTTACCATGAATTAAAGGGACTTGTAGATGCGGTTTAAACTGAAAAGAACTATTTCATCACTAAATATTTTTGTGAAAAAAACAATTATCAAGTAGGTACAAGATATCTTACGGTGTCTTACTTGTATGTCAATAAATGTTTCAAATTAGGCTACTGGTAATGAACCTTCGGGAAGTCTTGTATGATTGCAGTTGTTATTTCGTCATAGGCTCTGAATTCCGTCGGCCTTTCAACGGAGTCACAAATAGCTAAATACAGTTTTGGTTAGTGCTTCATTCTGACATTATGGTACATAGTTTACATGGATTTTAAAGGAAGATAAGGAAATGGTTCTAGGGTGGATGAACCCCGTACAAACCTACTTCCACCAATTTTTTTTTAGGTTTCCACCCAAATGTTTTGTGAAAAAGTGACGTTGCCATCACTTTTCGTAACTTCGTATAGAAAGTGTCACATACAAAGACTTGTTTAGTTTCGAGTCCATGAATAGGACTAAACGCAGCCAGTGTCCTTCTTTGATTTTGACATGCAGCGAACATGTTTCTCGGTAGCCAGACTACTAAAATTCGAAAGTAGAGGGGCAGTTTATCGAGGTAATTTCACGATTTCTGTCTGCATTTTTGGTTTAGTTACGTATATGTGTTCTGGGAGACTCCACTTTTGTCTCCTTTTCGCTTTTGGGAAATGACATGCTCCGTAGCACCATAAGAACATTTGCCTTGAGATGTATTTTGAGAGATGGATTAGCACATCGCAACTTCGATGTGTTCGAATCATACCGTAAGTTATTTCATCTACAATATGATATAACGCCCTTACAGTCCTGTATTTTGTCGAGTTGAAAGTTTTGAAAGTTTTGTTCTTGAATAGCCTGGTCAAAAATATTGCGATGTAAGTTACTGCACGGAGGTTGAGACTTGAGTATAAAAAAACTGATGTTCTTCGCTTACTTTTGCAATGAAACATCCTCAGCCAACTTAATTTATTCATTTATGATCCTCAGATTGGTAGAAAGTCATGAAGTCACTTTACTTTAACCTCTTGTATGGCTATGCATCTATTTTGTTTGTTTACCAATATTCACGGACTTCTGGTCTGTAATACTCGAAGGTGGAGCAAAAGACCAAATCTAGACCGGCTTACCCGTCCACGATAGTACTATACCGATCCATAATAGTACCATATTGTACTATTTTTGCCGAGGGAAAGTGATGACGTCACAAATATCAAATTTTGAAAATAGTACAATATGACTTCGGATACTTAAAAGCAATCCTAGAATAGTCTTTCTGTTAGAGATTTAAAACTATGAAAGCTAGTATCTCGATGGTGGTGAGAAGCTCCCCTCTTAAATTTAGAACTTTTTAAAATTGTGACGTCACACGTTCCCTCGCATTATGTAACAAATCTGTAGTCTGAGACAACAACTTTTTTTGGGGGGGGGGGGGAGCACACATTGTTGCATGCTGTTTGCGAAACTAAATGGTAAGGTTAAGCATCAATCCATCTCCATGGTGATATCACTGTGTGTTGAACAGCTCAGTAATGAGTCTTTCAATGTAACAAGAGTGTAAATTATTTCTCGCTTATCAATAGGCATCTAAGTTCTCATTAGGTTAGGTATGTTTTCTTTGTTGCTTTCAGTTGCATTTTGTCAAATACTTATTCATTTCATTTATATAGGGCTACATTCAGAATTACCTAAATCGATAAAATATGATCTTTTACCAATAGAACAAGAAAATAATCTTGGCAAATCACTTGCATAAAAAAAATATTTAGACCCTAAAATATTTTATTTATTTGTTTTCAATTCAGTCTCGCGTGATGCAGGTGAGGCGCAGTTTCCGTGTTGTCAGATTTTTGAACAAATACTGTTTTGTATGAACGTCCTATCGATACCTTTTGTGCACGTGTTATGTGTTTAGTATTAAGGTAGAAAAATGTACATTAACATACTTTGGTGCATTTTAAGTTGACAAATCTCTTTTTTTGTAAACTATCGTCATAGTGGCAATTCATGGCCCGAGTTTGAAACAGAGGCTGGGTTCCAGTAAAAAATTCTTATCAAGTTTAACTGCCAAAGGAGCCTCGCCTCGCCCAGTATACCTGGCTTCCCATGTTTGAGAGGAACATGTAAATCTGTCACGATGGAGTTATACATAAAAATCTGTGGCGGTGAAAGGAAAGCGTAGTTTTGATTATTGCTGGGGACGGTTGCAGCCCTTCAAGGGCTGTAGCAAGCCAAACACTAAGGAAGGAGAGATACCCGGGTCCCTAACACAGTCACTATTTACTTTACAGAAACTAAGCTGGGTCGAAGCCTGTTGCGTTTACGATACTAAAGATCATGTTTTTGTAGTGTAAACGCAAACAGGTAACGCTCCGGGTTAAAGTAGTTCGTTATCCAACATGCAATCATGCACACGCTTAAGGGCTGTTCACACCATCAGACAGATCTTACGACAGATCCGATGGTCAAGCGGTTGCGGTTTTTTGCCTGTGTTCACACCATCAGACTCAAGTCTGATGGAAGACTTCGCCCCAGGAAATGCA
>JAAAKL020005156.1:0-18150 GCA_010016065.2 Carybdea cf. marsupialis auct. non (Linnaeus, 1758)
GTGATAGCAGTGATGATGATGATGATGATGATGATGATAATGATGACCTTAATGTTGAAGATGATGGTGATGACGATGATGATGATGATGATGATAATGATGTGATGATAGGGATACTACTATAGATGATCATTGTGACTTTGATGACGGCTACAGTTTTAACTTTAACTATTATGAGTATGGGCCATTCAAATATGAAGAACTGGATTAAAATAAAGCAATGTACCACCTGCTTAAATCGATGTACGATGAACAATAGCTATTTTACTTTACATTCTTACCATCGACTGAGAATGCCACTGCTGTGACGCTGTAATTATGCGGTTTCATTCTGAGAACCATCTCGACCTTTTCAAGATCAAACATACGAACTGTCCCATCGCTGTAACCACCTACACATTGTTTTGGTTTCAGCGATGTTGGGTTACTCTGATCTTGGGTGGAAAATACTTTAGAACCAGTTTGATAACTTGTTGCCACAGATTCATGGCACGGTCGGAAGGCTAGACAGTTGCAACTCTAAATGAAAGAGGGAATAAGTTAATATCACGCTACGGAGGACAGTAACACAAGAACTTTTCATGGTGCATTATTAAGTCTCTACCAATTCAGATGCTGAGAGACACCCCCTGATCATTGTAATGATCGTACCTGGCAACCACATGAATTTGCATTGTACTTAGTATACACACGCTCACGCCCACAAACAGGCCACAAAGGGCAAGGCCTTTGCCCCCTAGAAATGAGGTCATCTAGTTATTACTGTTGCGTTCCATGAGTGCTGGAAGGCATTTTGATGTCCGTGTTAATTCAATCGAGCCTAACAGAGCCACATTGGTAACTATCGACTGGAAGTTTACATCTACGATTAAGCTACCAATAGGCAGAATATCACACCGGTAGAGAAACCTTCAAATACTGCACCTGTAATGATTCACCAAACAATGGTTAACATCGTTATTCTTGTGCCATTGTACACATGTAGTTAAAGCCGTGTCTGAAAGTTTTTAAATTGCATTTTGATAGAAAACATCTACATTCCCTTAACCAAACTTTTCTTTGAATGAACACTACCGTAAGCAGCTGAAAAGTTTTAACATTTTCGTGTCAAATGTAACGAAGACAATGCTGTTGTAACTCTCTAGCAGCTGTGACAAAACAACTTTTAACTAGTTCACAATCTGGTTAAACTGCAGCACAGTGTATGATTAATAATCGCATACCTTAAAGGGCACTCATGTAACACTGCCTCCTGTAAAAACGCTTCAACATATGTAAAGTATCATCTTGATAACAAATATTAAGAATGTCTCTAAGTAAATATGACACAAGGAGAATCACATCAAAGCAAAATTCACCTGTTCCAAAACGAGGAATTGTAGTGTCTGTTCAAAGTTTTCAGTACTCCATAATCTTAATGTTCCATCATTTCCTGCTGTGCCAAAGAAGTTGTCATGTGATGGGAAGAATGCAGTGTCTGTTACCTGTCACGATCACAGCAAAGAGTAAATAGCAAGAATGTCACAAAAATAGAAATCAAGAAAAAAGCCAGGCGGTTCGTTAAAGTGTTAAGTAGTCACAAGTATAACAGACGACGCAGTGTAGTAAACGGACAACCAACAACATATTTCACTATATTAATCATTCCTTCACATTGCATCCCATGGCATCGCAGAAGATCACACTTCGTATCACCTGACCTCAGTTGGCAATATTATATCTCACCTTCCCTGATCTCATCCCTTCCTCTCCTATTCCATCTAGATCTAAAGTGATTTCTTCCCATCTAGTCTCATCTCATCGCATCATATTCCATACAGGCAGTCTCGACGTTTACGAGGCAGCTAGACGTCATGCCAGCCATCCTACCAGGTAGCTAATCAAGTGTTCAGTCAGCCAGTCTACTTGATTATGGTACAGATAAAGAAATACAAAGACAATTTGTTTCAGCACCTATCTAATTCATACTGACATTAATGAAGGTAAACATATTTTGAGCACTTTTCTATATCCTCATTCTGAAAGTTTCCTGCGGACACCCATGTGCATGCATGAACAGCATCGAAACCGACACTCACCTGAGATTTGTGACCACTGATTAGTCGAACGCTAGACTTCGATTCCCAATTCACGTACCATATGGTCCCTCTATCTGTTCCAACGATACCCTATATAAGGCAACAAAGATATAGATCGAGAGTAAAATAATATAGAAAAATGACAAGCTTTTCAAGAGAAAGGAAATTTATAGCTAAACAAGTTTCAGGTAACAGTAGCTATTTCCGAAACAATGAGGTATACCGGGGCGGTGAAAACAGTTCTTGCATTAGTTGACCTCTGAGATCCCTTTCAGTCATACCATTCACTACCTACTTCAACTATACTCTGCTATCTTACCAATCTTTCGAAATGCTCTTTAGATAACTCAGCATCCGAGCTTGGCTTAAAGCTATCCATGAATCATTATCATTCAATGATAAAGCCAGGGAGATTTGACATCACTCAACCTTACCAGTGGGGAACAAAACTTCCTAGGGCTATGATTCTAACTGACGGACCATTCATTACTCCTTTCCTCCCCTCAATAACTGTTTATCTCTTTCCTTAGCTATAGTGTTGTCAGACATTACGAATACTTTTCGTGAGTCAGAAATATTTGAACAAGTTATTAGTGGTACAAAATCCAAGTATTGATCTAAAGAGACAACTCATTACTGAAGGTTGAAAAAGCTTTTTTTCGATTGACACTCGTCAGAACCAAGACGTCAATAGTATACATAGAAGGATCGAAAAGGTGTAAAAACTAAATCTAATTGGCTAACAAAATATGCGGACGCAAAAGTAAACTCTAAAACAGGCGAACATCAAGGACAAACTCCTTTTGGCGGCAAAGCTCAGGTTTCGTCAGCTTGATGTAAATTGCCTCTAGGACCTTAAGGTGATGTACAGAGCGCGCTTGCTCTAAAATTGAAAAACAGTCCATAGAAAAATTATCACAACACTCCTTATTAAGTAACAAATGTTGAGCAATAGCCGACTCGTGTTGTGAAGGGCGGGAAGCTACCTTACACTGTCTGGTTGGTCTAGTAGATACTCGTTCTAAAAGTATATGAGGTACGTGTTGAAGTTTTTACACCTTTTCGATCCTTCTATGTATACTATTGACGTCTTGGTTCTGACGAGTGTCAATTGAAAAAAAGGTTTTTCAACCTTCAGTAATGAGTTGTCTTTTTAGATCAATAATCATAATATGAGAACAAGAGCCTCTCCTTTTCTGAACAAGAATCTCCTTTCTGAGAACTCTGGAATCGATTTTGTTCCTTGGAATGGCAGGTACGCAGTTTCAGACAAAAGCTCGATTATTTTTACAGAAATAAACACCGTTAACGTAGCTGATCAGTAATTGGTCTGGTATAAAATGTTAATTTGTAGTAGATAGACTAACACCACTTTTCTACCCCCGTTTTAATGAATTCCCTGGTAGTGAAGATAGTGTATCCCTTACAGTTGCCGGGGGGTTAAAAGTGTAATACCAGTGATAGGCGTTATAGATATGGTTTTCATCTTGTGGGTGAAGATTTACTGTATCCTTTGAAGCTTAGAATAAATAGAATCAGAAACATGAAAACTGTCTATATGCCAAGAGTTGACATTAAAACGCAAAACGCTCTCAAGTTTTTTATTGCGCGTCTAAAGTATTCAACCTTTCTATTTTTTGAAAGTCTGACAATTGTGACCAGGGATAACATCCGTTATCTGTTAAGAAACTGATAACCTATCCATTAATGTAACCGAGATGTTTTTGTGTCTAGGACATATTTTTCTTACAGTTGATTTCTTTAGATTTTTTTAAAAACCCTTCACTCAATACAAGGCAAGGTTGCCACTTCGAGGTATTGAGTTACTTTGAAAGAAGTAGGAAGAAAAAGTAAACAGTAAAATATTAACACTAAGTTTTGAAAACATAATGATTAAAATAAAAGATTTTCCAGCATTCCCTCTCCTGAATGCAGAGCATCAGTCAACAAAAATCTGACCAAATCATTTGAATTCAAAGAGAAGGGGTTACAAGGCTGTTCGATGCTATTAACACCTACCCCTATATGTGGTATATGGTTGACCACCAACCAGTGTTTTTTTTTGAGACACCACATCTAGATGGTCACCAACCAAGGTTAAAGAGCTGATCATCTGCCCATGGGACAAAACTAATCCGCGTCAGATGTCATCCCGGTATTTGTTAGTTTCGGGGAGATTAGTTAAACAATGCTTAGTTCTTACGGACACTATAGAAATACAAATATGTGATGGATGACATATTTCTTATTGTCTTAGTATCGCTTCAGAATTGATCATCTTAAGTCTCTCTCCTGTATGAGATAGAATAAGATTTGTGGCGTCTTAAGAGAAGGAAAGACCATGGATGATCTCAGTGTGATCGGAGCTGGAATTAGATGTAATATGTAGGATGTGAGCTTTCAGTTACATCATTCATTTAAAGTCTCTAAGAAAAAGCCCCAGGTGATGTTTCTAAATATATGCCCATAAAAATCCCATCTTATCAGTGTCTTGTCATGTCGAAAGACACGGGAACCTTACTCATATTCTTTATTTCAGCAGACGCCCGGAGGAGAAGGTTTTGTGTATTTTCGACCCAATCAGTTGACTGCGTATGATCTGATAAGCGTTGTTAACAGGCGTTTGAGCGCGTCTGATGGATTTAATGTGCACCGGTAGGATTCAGCAATTGAGTACGCTGCGTACTGCAGTACGCGAAAGCCCCATCGACCTACAGTCAAACGAGGATGATACATTGTCGAGTATGCTAATACTGACTACCACCAATGAATTGAGATCCGCTTTCGTTGCTTCTAAGGCCAGAAGTACACACAGCCCAGGAAATATCTGATCACAGACGTCGATCATTAGAGAAAGCAAGAACTGCAAAATGTTTATTAAGTTAAATAGCGAAGTGGAAATGGGTTGCCCAGCTACCAACGGATCGTTTGCTAACTGAGCGCATTAACGCATTACCAGGAGATAGCACTGCGTTAGCCGTTTCAGGTTACCCTTGAGTGCAAAGGATATGTTGTTCATATTTGTCCCTTAGCTTGGTATCAAGAATCAGGTCATTTTGTTTCATTGTAAACGAGTCGTTGTCAACTCGCGTTCGTTGATGTATTTAAGATTGGCATCGATAGCTCCTGCTTTTGAGTTAGCTGTGTCTTGTATTTTGTCCCTAATCTTTTACTCCTGATTTCTTTAAGTTTGATAGAAGTATCTCGTAAAAAGGAATTGCTATCGTCTTTGGGTAATGAGTGACTGAAGTCACACACCATTTAATCCCGAGGCAGCATGCCGTATTTTTTATAGCAAAGTATTTTGCGTCTTGGCAATCGAGTATATTTGTGACTATTTCTGAGAGCGAGTACTTGTACCAGTCTGAGAGTCTCTGTACATCTTGAAAGGTTTCGTGAGTGAGTCCCAAGCTTCAGAAGCAACAGAATTCTTAGCTATTCCGTACTCAATATGTTTCTCACGCATGAGTGATGCCTTTACATATTGCAGTGACTGCAGTTATTTTGTAAAATCTTCTGTTCTTCAGGCGAGGCTCTCAGGCCTCTTTAGTGATTGACCTGTCACCGGTGACCAAATCGCCGCTCGTTGATCAAGGCCACGAAAGGTGAGTGGACTGGGCTGCGTGTTATTTAAGCTAGCTGAGAAGTATAACACATCTTTTTTTGTATGTTTTTGTACTTATATCAGCTATTACATGAATGTAACTTCATATTGATGGAATTTTTACGAAATTCAATATGCACGAAACAGGCCATCTGTCAAATTTCCATTTTTTCGTAAACGTAATCTTGAAATATAATTGAAATTGGATTCTTAAGTGTCACACGATTCTTTTATGCAAAGCAATGTAGTGGAATTTTTATTGAGTTGTCTTGCGTATAGTTGTTAAAAGTGTATTTACATTTTTAATGGAAAACTTACAGAGATTCCGTGATGTACACGAAATACCCTTATCAAGCTATTTCCATGCCCCGACTATGGAGGGTACAGATGGGGAATCACATTACTTAAGTTGCATTAGTGCAGTACTGGTTATGACTATGATGGACTTTATTTGAATAAATCCTAAGACAGGTACAACGCTGATTTGCCAAGGTTTATTTTGATTTTTTTGTAGATCGCCATGAAAAACGAACTTATGACCAAAAATGTGAAACAGAGATGTACACTTTGATCAGTTTTTTTGGTGTAAAGAACCCTCCTTGAATATTAAAATTCCCGAGATAAAAGAAGAGAGAATTAAGATTATTGATTGTATAAGTTATTTTTCTTAGCACGAACTAAACTGATGAGAGTATAAGAAAAGAATGCCTTTTATGTGAACTCGCCTTACGGCCCGTGTTTTTGCCTCAACGTGGCCACTGTCGTATTGATGGTAGCCTCTGGAGCTTATGTGTGTTTTAGTATCGAGTTCTTACCATTCTTTCTTATTTTGTAATGAAAATTCCTTTCCATCAGTTTCTTCTCATAACAACGATCTAAAGAGTTTCAATTGAAATGTGTTCAACCCTTAAGCTCTTTATTGAAAGCCCACATAAAATATATTAGAGTAGACCATATGCGGCATTTCTGAGGAAGGAAATGGTAAGGTATCATGTTTGTTCTAGCCTTAGCAGCATCGTGTTTTGCGATAAGAAATGTTGACACGTTTTTTACGGAGAGATAGGTTGGTACTGCGAGTGTTGAAAACTATGTATGTTTGCCACCTAAAATTTTTATTTACCTATTCAACGGGTTAACTTAAACACGAGACATGACAGTAATCGAATGTACAAATGTTTACGTAAGAGCAAGAATTGCACTAAAATACATTTAAATGGGAATTTCTGAGCTACTATCACGATGGCATATTATACTCAATTCAGTCATGGTAGTCAGCGATTTCGGATGTAGAATTGAAGTGATTATAGGCGAATTCAAACGTAAGAACATACCCACTCCCCCTACCCCATATGTTTTAAAGGTATAGTCAACGGTTTTTCTTTGTGTAGCAACTTTTCTTGCCGCCCTTTTGCCGCACCCGTGCATTGAAGTGACATCCAACATGCTCTTGAAGTTTTCAGATTTAAGATGCTTGCCCTAGTCTGACGTAAGATGTTTGTCCTACGCTGACTTAGGTAGTTTCTCGTGATATTTGCATGTGGCATTGAGAACAGTTCTTATTGTATTTTTTGTCCACATCTGACAGCGCACCGGGGGGACAAGGGACCCAGGTACCCTAATAGATTTGACTTTATTGCTGTCCAGCTGTAGTTTTATTTTCTGGTGGTTACGCCTCTAGCTGTTTGTGTCTTTTATTATTTTCTGACTCTCGTATTTTCTGACAGTCCAACGGAAGAAACTCTAGCCAGAAATAGTAGACTTTTAAGTTACAATGACCTCGCAGAGCTGAAAGATGACGAAAAAGCACTTTATGCTGAATTTTGGGTAAGCTTGATATACATTTTCTTCTTGAAACATGAAAGCTATTATATCTCCCGTCAATGGGAGTGTTAGAGTTGCTTTGCACGCTACAATTTACCCTGGTGATTCACAGTTGGTATTGCGTAAATTTAGTATTCAAGTGATTGATATCACAGTCGTTGATATCACACAGAGAGCCACGGCACACAATTGAACGGCAACGTCTGGACTTTTCTGGTCATTCAATTAGGAACAAAGCGCTCGAAGGCCCGACTCTCCGTAAAGATCGTAGGAAATATGGTCAGAGAAGAATTTCAATCTCAGGCAAGAGACACACGAGTTGTATGGAAGACAGTGGCAGTTTGTCAGAGAGTGAGCTGATCACAACTGTTTCTAAGATTTCAGCACAAATCGGCCCGATATAGGAATATTTTTTCCTAATATTTTTGTCTTGAGAAAACAAAAGGTTTTATCACGACGCCTAGAAGACGCAAAGCTAATGTAGGCCTCTCTTCGAATTAGAAAACGTGATACGTGAGTATTGCAAATTTTTTACCTTAACTTAATTAACTGCTTACTACCCGTGAATGGTTTTTGCAGGGGCACAGTGTAGACACTTAACTTAGACCTGGTCAACACCCAGTGTTATTACTTGTTGTGTTTGGCGAAGGAGGGTTTCCAATTCTGCTTGTAGAAGAATCTGTTTATCCATTAGATGCGTCGAGAGTGTTGTAGAGCCTGATTAGGAATGCGATTTCTTTTGTCAGTTACACAACAGAATCGGGCCTCTATCTTGCCGTCGAATCGTAGCATGTAATGGCCTTCGCAGGTCTCTTAAACATTTTATTGTTTACTGAGTTCGGGCTTATCACATTTACGGGCCCGTGAAATACCTGTGCCCTTTAAACACTGCAGAACGTGCTTACTGGATTAGGATCTCGTTTCATTACATATACCCACATTTAGACATATTACTATTCTTTGAATATGGATTTTGACACTTCAGTTAAACACGGGAAGCTCACTTAAAGTTCTGCGCATCAATTGTCAATCTTTTCCAGTATGGGGATGAGATGTGACGGTTGCCGCTAAATGCAGCTGTAGTGCCAGGGGCTTACGGAAGTGGAGGTATTTATGGGGATTATCAATCCGCAGTGACCTAGAGGATTACACTTACAGAGCGACATACAGGCACACACGAGCCCGGCCGCGCGCACACACACACACACACACACACACACACACACTTTGTAAACACCCATGCATACTGCCACTAGTGACCTTTTCTACTACCTTGTCTGCTACATTTGTTCAGTGTTGATTGTAGGAGCAATTTACTATTGCTCAAAGAGCAGGCAACAAGTGCATTTCAGGACTCTTTGCATAACGTCATTTTAAATTTTTATGTGAAATATTGAATCAATCGATAACTTTACTACGTTTTCTCTTCACAGAGCATTCCTTCAAATACAGCATCAAGAAAAGATAAAGAGTTCCAATCTAGTTTGAAAAATAGATATCCTGATATAATTCCAAGTAAGAGCTGTACTCATGAGATATGGAGTATATGATATTTTCCACTTTTACTGTTTTCATTCTTGTACAGAGTTCGCAGTTCGAAAATTAATCTTACTTAAGTTTAGAAAAATGAATTACCTACGTCGGTTTTTTGACATTGTTCTGGTTTGTCAGAACCTTAATATCCTCTCAAGTCGTCTCCGTGCACCTTTCCGGTTTTTTGAACTTCGTTGGGTTTTCCAATTTACCACTAATCGCAGGACTATATTCGACAACGCCCCTTTTAAAACTTTTAAACCTTGACATGAGGGTGGATGTGGGCTTATGTTATGTTTTGGCCCTCTTTGTAAGATGTAGGGAATTCCATTGCACCTGGTCACATTACATTTCTTCCTAGAGAGTACCATAAAAGTTATAGAGCTCGATGAACAGGTTTCATAGATTGCCACTGCTACAAAACGCCCGTATTCTGCAAAAAGAACTAGGAGTATAATTTCTCTAAATCTTTTCGCCGATTGGCTTTAGACTGACTGAAGTATGTACTAAGCAGCAAAGGAAAAAACTGATATGACTAGGGTAAATGCTAGTGATAAACATTGAATCAAAGTTGTCAGTAGTCAAAGAACATCTTTTAATGGCCCTGACTGTTATCAAGATGACATCAATGATTTCCTTGCCGATTACCATAGTCCGATATGTTGTAGTTAAAGAACTGTCTAAATTATCGTATTTTAGGGTCGCTTAGTACTGCATTATGCAGGCCAAATATGTGAAAGGAAAAGGTTGTGTCATACTTAGGATTTCCTCGTAACATTTGGCACTTCTTCTTGGTACCTCATAGAAGTGCCTACGTCTTTTGCCGTCGTAAATCTAGACAATTATAAAATTATTATGCTCGTCAAGTCGTTAAATATCTGTTCTTCCATTATGTTGTTACCAATAGATTCACTGCAATAACGTCAATTCTTTTTCAAAGTATGAAAAGGTTTCACTTTACATCATATCGTCTAGTTCTTTTTGCTGTGTAATCATCGTAACCTCGTTAAACTGGTAGGAAACGTGGCATAGTAGTTCAGAATGTTTTGTGTGGAACAAGCTGCTCCTTGGACCAGGTTAGGCTGATTGAAAAAGGACATCGTAGGGTAGTCTTGGATCAAGCTACACGAACTTTGACAAAAACCTATACGTAATGCACGCAGAGAAGTTTTCGAAGGCTATTGTCCTTTGTCAGCTTTCGATGTACATCAGCCATGGATACAGGAATCATATAAGTATCGCTAAAGCAGTAACCCAAAGTTTTGTGAAAACAGTAAAAATAGATTTCATGAAAAACAAGCCAAAGTCCCATTTACAAGTTATAGAATAAAGCCTAGAACAAGAAGGTAGAAAGCAACATCATAATGATGCAGTATCTAACCAGCGGGATTCGAATCCGTAATTCATGCATCTGTGCCGTGTGGCCATACGAACTAAGCTGTGGCAACCGCGATGATTGCATACCCCATTTCCCGATATAGTCTCGTTAGTTCTTGACTGATCATTTTGAAGAGTTGATTAGAGGTACAGTGTTGATGTGGTTTAATGACATAAGTGATCAAAAGCGTTTCAGTTCTCTCATTTCCTATCAATTCTAACCGAAATTGTTCCACCCTCACTTTAAACGAGTGCTGTGACCAGTGTCTGACAAATACCTTAGGCAAAATGATAGTTTTTGTAACGCCTTACAATAACCAAGTCAAAGACTGCAGATATGAACTTTTGAATTACGAAAGCTCCGTACTTCGTTTGGATGAGTATTAGTATACTTTGTGTTTCTTTACTGTCGATTTACCGTGTTGTAAGATGAGTATGTATGTATGTAGCTTTTGTTTTCCGTCTGGTTTTGCTCTCCAGTTTTTCAATGGCCTATTTTACTATCTCACCGGCCGGGAGGTTCACAATCTGTATGTTGCTTTGACGTCACCCCTAACCCCTACTTTTCCTTTGTAGATAAAAAATCGATAGTAGCACTTGAACAAATTGGAGACGACACACTTTCCGCCTATATAAATGCTAATTTTATTACCGTAAGTATACAAAACATTCATTTTTATTCTTATGGCCATATGTTGTGTTCATATTGTCATTTCTTCTTGTTACTCTTGGTTGGAAAAATTTAAAATCTTAGAAGCAATGTAAGAGTAAGGCTGTCGTGTTGAGAAAGTGTGCATTGGGAGACAGTCACCCCATCGGTGAATGAGGCGTTAACATATCATCTCTCTGCTCATCAGGAGGTATGATGAGAGATCGTGACATATCATCATGTGATAACTTTGCTGTATTGAATTATGGCTCCTACACCACTACGCCCAACAAACCCGTAGCGCCCCACTTATATGAGGAATGTCAACCGTCTCCACTGCATCCGATTAGACGAGGACCAAAGCGACGGTATTTTTACTTAGCACAGGGTATATCCTTGTGTAATGAGCAGATGATGATGGATCGGAACTGTAAGGTTTTCTGGGGAAGAAGGCCAAACTTTATTTAAGGTTGTTTGGTACGGATTGTTGAAATTGAGTGAAAATTAATCCTAGAAGAAAGATACCGCTAGATATGTCAACAAAATCGTTTGAATACGAAATTGCCCTGTTACAAGAAGGCAAATATGTTATTAACAGGGGTGCAGATAAGACTCCCACATTTTTTTTGCATTAAGCTGTTTACTCTCACGTAGTGTAAAAGATATTCTTGGGGTGGGTGAGGGGTTCTGCTTCTGCTTCTGCTTCTACCTCTTAAACTATTCAATTAAAGTCAATTAAAGTTCTGTAAAAGTTTTCTGTGGATTTTTGCCCCTCTATAAATTTACAAATTATTTCACTTTCTACTGTGGACGTAGTCTGAGTTTATATATTAAGAATATGGAGATCATCTCTCAAGGTTAGCTTAGACTTATATCAGTTGGCCTTTCTGACTTCCTGCTTTAAGTCGTGTATTGTTGCCTTTAGCTACGTCACTTTTATTGTTCATCATTTAAGCATCGTGTTTTGGTGTGGATTCTCGTTTAACCGACCATAATTTGTTTTTCAGTAGCTAGTCCCATTGTACCGAAGTCGATGCAAGATATTTATGAAAGATTAGAGAAAGATACATACAAGTACTGGAGTATCTCTCCTCAAAGTGTGTTTTGTTTCCTGGGTTTTAATTTATCCAATCAGTAGCAGCTGTGGGATCTGTTGTGGGATAAGCTGTAGGATCAGTTAAGGGAATCAGCTGTAGGATCGTTAGGGAGGATCAGATGTAGGATTGGTAGGGAGGATCAGATGTAGGATTGGTAGGGAGGATCAGATGTAGGATTGGTAGGGAGGATCAGATGTTGCGAGGATCAGATGTTGGGAGGATCAGATGTAGGATCGGTAGGGAGGATCAGATGTAGGATCAGTAGGGAGGATCAGATGTAGGATCAGATGTTGGGAGGATCAGATGTTGGGAGGATGTTGGGTCAATAGGGAGGATCAGATGTAGGGAGGATCAGATGTTGGGAGGAATAGATGTAGGATTGGTAGGGAGGATCAGATGTTGGGTCAATAGGGAGGATCAGATGTTGGATCAGTTGGGAGGATCAGATGTAGGATCAGATGTTGGGTCAATAGGGAGGATTAGACGTTGGGAGGATCAGATGTTGGGAGGATCAGATGTAGGGTCAATAGGGAGGATCAGATGTAGGGTCAGATGTTGGGTCAATAGGGAGGATCATGTGTAGGATCAGATGTTGGGTCAATAGGGAGAATCAGATGTTTGCTGGATCAGATGTAGGATTGGTAGGGAGGATCAGTTGTTGGATCTGTTGGTAGGATCAGCTGTAGCATCATCTTAGCAATAAACTGTAGAATCTGCTATTTGATCTGCTATGGGAGCTGCTATGGAACAGTTCTCTGAAATCCATATTCTAGTACTACGAAAATCATTATTGTAATAATAGCCCTAGTTTATTGTTATTGTTTCGTTCTTAGGGTTACAATTACAATAAAGATATGTATATTGCAACAGAAGGTAAGTGGTAGTAGCTATAGCCATACAATACGTGGCATTTGATGCTCCTTTAGAGTTCTTTACTCACTCGTACTCATCACGACAACACCACTTCAACTTTCTAGGATTAATAAGCTATTGCTTTGACTTGGAAACTAAACATAGGCTTATTGACATAACCAAGAAATCATGTCTAGGAATGTATCGGAAGGAATCGTTTCTTTTCTCCCACGATCTTTCTGAGTAGAAGTTACTGGAATGTCCAAAATCTTAAGAGAACACACAACCGCAATGAGGAGAACGTTAACTTTTCCACATGCTGCTGAGCCTCAGTCATAACTTTCCATGTCAAGAGTGACACGTCATATTACACGGCACGTCATTTGCTTTACGATTATGTTAGTCAAGCATGGCGTGACAGGGGCGACCGCCTTGTAAGTAAGGTCTGAAATTCCAGACTGCGCGGATACGCTCAAACAATTTGTCAGAGAGAGAATGTTTTTTAATTTGATGCCGATCAAGTTTTTTATTGTAGCAAAGGTATTATTTCATTAGTAAGCGGAATTTTTAGCGACGAGGATCCAGTCCCCGACTCACTACTACCGTATTTCCGCTAATAAACGCCTCGGTGTTTATTAAAAAAGCCAAGTTTGGGGTGAGGCGTTTATTAGGGCGCGGTGTTTATCAGAGGGCTTCGTGTATTACAAAATGGCTAATTAGGGAAAACAGCTAACGTTTCAAAAAGCATGACAGAAAGATTGTGTGGTAACTCCGAACATCACAAGTAAATATCATCTCACACCATGTAAACTTCGTTAGTTCTTGTAGTATGTGACATGGGTTTTTTTCTAATAAACGCCCCTTTTCATGATGCGGCGGCGTTTATCAGAGGGCGGCGTTTTATAGAGGAAATATGGTAAGCTATACTGAACGTTCTCGTCTGCCAACAGAAGCATAAGGTTTAGTGCTATCATTACAAGGATATCCTTCATTAAATGACAACACATTTGCAGACAAGGAAAACATAGATATAGATATATATATATAAGCAAGCAGTGTTTTGATATGTGTTATATGTATGACTGATAGCTTGAGTATTTACACTTAGTTTTCTCTTTTGAACTGTAGGACCACTGCAAAGTACAACTGTTAGTTTTTGGAGAATGATATGGCAATACAAATGTCCGATTATAGTCATGATAACTAAATTAAAAGAAAAAAATGAGGTAAAAGTCCAGTTTCTCCAATATTTGTTATTTTGTTTTATTGATGACAAAGATAGTATTTATCAGCTCAACATGACATAAAAAGGTCATATAAAGTGTGCCTTGATTAATTGTAATGGCTGCATAAAGTCTGCTCGAGCATGATTCGCAATACGATTCTTTCAGGTTAGCGATTTTATCCTCGATCTGGAAGCAGCCTCGCAAGAGTACGTCTTCAAGTTTGATGTTGGGCTAAAAGTTCATATAAACAGCGATCATACCTGACACAGTCGATTTCTACTCATTAGCTGTTGACGAACATTTTTTGTAACAACGTGGAATTTCGTACTGAGGAGACCCGAACTGAATACATTTAAAGGTAACGTTCTTTAAATGAGGGCACTTGATGATAATCTTTGGCTTCTCAGACAGTTGCAGTTAAGTACATTGCAGTAGTATTTCGGCATGATATCTATCGGAAGCAATGTTCTTTCGCTATGCAAAGTATAGCTATAAATGGTAGTAACCTTTTTGTTTAAAGAAGACGCACTAACTGTCTCAAAAGAACCAGAGGAACTGACTGTTGACATATATATCCTAACTTTCGTATACAGCCTCTTCATCAGTCGAAGTGGAAACGAGGCTAACCTGAAAGAACAAGATTGGATCAGCAAGTATTTCAAAAGCTTCAATTCAAGATTTGGCATTGCTGAGATGTTTCCCATTCACATTCTTTTCGTATACCTTTCCTAAGATTGCCAGTGCTCATGAAAACCTTGATACATTTCAAACGACCCTCTGAATCGTGTCATCTGCCTCCCTTATTCCTTTTTATCGCCACTGCTATCCGACTACAGTTTTTGTAGTAGGTGGTCATTTTACTTTGGAGCTGATATTTCAAACCGGTCATGACTGAAATACAGCCGGTCATGATTGGTTACCAGCCCTTATTTCGACCCCTGTTATTTAGGCCCACTTGGTGTAGTTGTTACGTACATGGCTACAGCATGATAGCATAGCCTAGGGCGGAGCAATCGATTCCTGCTGTTTCTGGCCATACATTCCCCTAAGCAGAAATCCTCGGTAAGTAATACTCTCGATATTGAAACTATCAGTTCTATTCACCGTCAGTTCAACAAACTGCTCAGGTATTAGTTAAGGTGGTTTGGGTATGAAACGCCCTTTGGTTTGGACGATCCGGCAAAGAAGCTAACTATTACGTACACGCGAACGCACACAAAGACCCTATTCCACAGCTTATGTGTCATCATCTTACGTGAACAGATGCTACATGAAGCCTTTGCTGAAAGATCGAGATGTGTTTCAACGTCTTGCACTCATAGCTGTGACATTGATACCGTAGAAAGATACTAGAGGAAATTAAAAAATGGCTCCACCAAGACTGTAACCCATGGTCCTTGATTATGGCATATGTTAAGAGCGGAGGCCTTTTTTGACGCCACTAGGAATTTGATCTCAGTCTTACTTTCTACAAGACAAATGAGCCCAAGTACCAGACGACAAAGACTCGGCCAAAGGAAAGTGGCATGAGTAAATGTGTCTTGAAAGGGGCTTAAGGAATTGTGTCTTGAAAGTGGCTTAAGAAAATGTGTCCCGAAAGGGGCATAAAGAAGTGTGTCCGGAAAGGGACATAAGGAAATGTGTCCTGAAAGGAACATATTAGGTCTTGTGTGAAGCGTCTAAACGCTTTAGTTTGGACGTTTTTTATTTTATGTACTTCCATGTCACTTTCTCTTTTCATTTCTTTGTAGGAAAAGTGTTCTGAATATTGGCCAACACCAAAAACTAAACGGCAACAAACATACGGGGATGTCACTGTAACGCATGATTCTGAGATATCGAGACCGGGCTACAAAATAACTACGCTATATATGAGTCACAAGGTGTGTATTTATGTATTGTACTCTGAATGAATTTGAGTTACGGGGAATGCTATATTAGATGAGCAAATGCGTCTCGTCCTTCAGTTAAAGTTTTGTTTAATATTTAAGCCCAGATTTGGGATAGGATAGGGGTGATAAAATAAGGAGATGCTTACATTTTTACTTAATACTTTCTTTTATTATTTTTTTTATGCATATACATATTGTATATGTGTATATATACACGCAAAGATGACTTACCATTTAACAATTTAACTTTCAATCTAATCACATTTCTGAAACATAACATAACAGCTTTCTCTTTTTTTTCATATTGCATTCATCAAAATTAGTGTCAGCTGTCGGGACGGTGAGTTGCTGAGGTTGAAATAATTTAGGTGGCAAGTAGAATTGTTGTTAAGTGTCTCCAGGTGGAGTATGTGTGAGAAATATCAAAGTGGTAAAGACTTGCATGGTAATGGCCCGTGTCTACATCTTTGTGATAATTGTGCGTATCCGAAAGGTCTCCATAAAAAATTGTTTGGGTGCCGAATGGGTGATCGGTGTTTTTCTAGATGCTTAGTGTCTACTTGGTGGCAGTCGTGATGTTAGATGCCTGCTTCGGAATATGTCCAGATGGCGAATGACTGTTTGGTTGTTGTGAGGATACGAAATGATTTCGTAGTAATTATCCAGATTGTACGTGAGAGCTTGTTAATTTTACGGGTTGTGAATGTTTCATTGATATACTCTGGGTGATGAGTGAGTGTGTACTTGGTCGATGTCGTGATGTTAGATGCCTGCTTTGGAAAATGTCCAGATGGCGAATGACTGTTTGGTTGTTGTTAGGGTACGAAATGATTTCGTAGTAAATGCGTAGGGAAAGTGATGACGTCACAAATCAAAAGGTTTAGAAATAGCACAATCTGACTCCAGACATCGAAAGCCAAGCTTAGAATAGGCTGTTTCCCAAAGTAGCAGGCCTGTAGTGTGTATAGTGTTTAAACTAGAGACGTTTGAATCTCAAAAATCTATGGTCAAAACTGGTTAATATTCCTTGGTTCATAAGTTAGGAACCAGCATTAAACAATAGGGTTTTGTTAGAGAGATTCAAAACTTTGAAACCTTATATCTCGGTGTTGGAAAAGGGCATCACTCTCAATTTTGGCTATTGGCGTTCTCACTAATAGGGTAACGTGAAAATTGAGTTTTTTCCTTTCAACTCAAAAATGTTCAAAATCATGACGTCACACTTTCCCACCACATATACAGATTGTAAATGAGAGCTTGTTAATTTTATGGGGTTTTGAATTTTTCATTGATATACTTTGGGTGATAAGTGAGTGTGTACTTGGCGGTGTCGTGATGCTAAAAGACTGCATGCCCAAACCGTGTGCGACTGCTCAGTAATTTTTGGAATGGTGAGCATCTGCTTAATTGGGCAAAGTGGGATGGCAAAGTGCCTGCTTTGTAATTGTCTTCGTGGTGAATATTTGGGTGGTTAATCATTGCTTGGAGTTTTAAGCTAGGCTGTTAAGCATTTACGTGATTGGTTTTGGGGTGGTAACTGCATGGTAGCTGAATTCTCTATCCCTTTCGGGGTAGTTCTTGCCTCCTAAACAGTTTTACTGTTGGTGTTATTCATTGATACTTCAAGTTTCGCCTCTTCCTCATTTGGTGCTACTTTGTCGCTCAGGTCGTCATAGAGACAAAAGACACACCGTTTATCCGATTTCCTCTCGTATGCACGAATACTGTATTTTGGAAAAGAAGCTTTACAAGAAAAGTCACTGAAATTGAGCTACATGGCGGGAACGTAAAATTCGGATTTTGTATAAGTTTGAGAGACCCTTTGGTGCCGTACATCTATGACTTTAAGGAAAATTACGAATTTACAGACCCTCCCCTATCATAAACAATAATAGAACATCTTGTTCATGAACAATGGACTCCCCCTCCCCCCCGCCCCCCCCTCCTCCCCCTCCCACCGCGGCGCTCACGCCCACCACCAGCTTCCGCGAAGGGGGCAAATGGGGCGGGCCCGGGGCAAA
>JAAAKL020005157.1:0-19768 GCA_010016065.2 Carybdea cf. marsupialis auct. non (Linnaeus, 1758)
GTAAAACGGCTATATTTTAACAAGGAGAGGAAATTTTTAACATTGTATGTAGTGCTAAACTAGCCTTGAACTACCAGTACTCCACATACGAGCTGATTTACTGTGAGTTGCAACTTGCATGTCAGTTTTTCAAAAGTGTACACTCTACAGAAGTTTATTTGAAGAAATTATAGTAAAACTCATATCATAAAAACGTGGAGAGAGCATTTGAGACAGTCGCTGGTGTGAAAGATGGCGGTGTGGAAGATGCATATTTCGAAGCGAAACAGATACTTAGCCATTGATTTATGGTGATATTACAACTCATACTCTATCATAAACAATTTCCTGGGGCTATCATGTTATACCCAATGCCAAATATTGGTGCTCGTCTTTTCTTATCTATCTTTTAACTAAACATTTTAACATACTTCTGCTAAGTTGGGTGCAATTACTTTTTTCCTAATGTGATATTTTTGTTGTCCATTTCCAAATGGGCCTATAAATGTTTAGAGGGAAGAGTGTTCCGTGGGACGACAACTGACTTCCAGATTCCACGCATTAAGCTCAGCTGCTTTTATCTCCAAAACAGGACGTTTATTCGAGAGGAAGAAGAAGTAAATCGAACATTTTCTGTACGCACACAAAACACTGAATTCATGCTCGTAGTCTGAGAATTTATCTGCAATCCCCGTTCGTTAATTGTAACGTTCTCCTCATCAGCTCTTGATATTCGATTTTTAAAGTCAGGCACATCTAAAGTTCGTGATTTAAATCTAGGTACTTTTCCTGGTTTTGTATGCCTCGCACGGAAACATGGAAGAAAAATCATTTCCCTTCTGAATCCATGAAGTCGGAAACAATATAAAAGTGGGTTGATCACTGAGTTCATCAGCAACAGCATTTGGGCATAGCCTTGCACAACGTAAAATACGTCAGGTAGCGGTTTCGATGTGTAAGCCCAAACTATAACAACTACATAGGGGCCATGGCAGATTAACAGGGCGAGAAGAATTAAAGCGGTGACCCTAGTGGCATGTGATACCGCCTCCTTTCCCTCGTGGACGGTGCTTATTTGGGACGATATTGCCCTTCGAATGTGCTTTACTAGTTTGGCTATCCGAAGATGAACGTAGCAACTGAATGCAAGTATAATCGGAAAAGACGAGCTTGCAACGATAACAATCAGCAAGAGCTTTCTAGTTATTAAACTCAAGGTGTTGAACAAAATGCAGAGCAGCCATAGGAAGCCCACAGCAATCGCTAGCGTTTCTTTCTTGTATATCCGTTCCTCGTACCAGTATGAACAAAACACAGCCAGATAACGCTCTAGTGATATCAGGAACAAGGTAAAGAACGAGGCACTTCCAAGAATATAAGCTAGTAACACGCTTGCATGGTACAGCTCACAACTAAGATTCCCGCTTCGCATCTGCAGCAGAATAATGCCATTCAGTGGTTGACTTATCATGCCACAGAAAAGGTCTGGAATAGCAAGACAACTAAGAAGTAAATTGGGCACTGTTCGTAAACGCTTTTTGAAATATATGGTTACAAGGGTGACAAAATTGAGACTAGTAGTAATTGGACTAAGAATACAGCAAAAGACGGCTAGTACTAACCAATTTGTCGAATACCATCCGCGTAGGGGATAATTGATTGCCATATTGCCGCATTTCATTCTGGCTCTGTCTGGGAGCATTGACATCCCGTCCATACTTGTCATGTTCATCATCATCATCATTGGAAGTATGTATCCCATTTTCGATATCTAACTACTGATCCTCCAAGCGTAGATAGGCGATCCTCCAAGTGTAGATAGGCGATTCTCCAAAAGACCTTAATGTAAAGGGGAAATGTTGTACGATGTAGGGAAGGTGCTGTTAATGGGCTATTATACCGTAGTGCCCATGACGGTGTTGCAGTAGGAAAGAGAACAGCACAGGGAAATCCATTTTAAGTTTCAGCCAGTTTAGAGTGCTTTATAAATTCTTTACTGCTTCTATTGCTTACAGCGTCAAAAAATTCCACGGCATGCAATTAAAAGTAGGCTATTTCCCTAAGGCATGCCTATTGCACAAAATCGCTGTCAAATTTATCAAAATTCTCACTATTGAAAATCACCATTCCTTAATCCGATATGTAATTTGGCACCAGCTCAAGTTCAAATGCGTAATAATGCCTCTGAACCCATGAAGTAGGAGTACTGAAATCAGCTGACTTCTTTACATGCGTTCTTTGCTGCGTTTGTGTTATTTTGCTACTAGTTCTATCAAAGATGCTCCTTCTGTACAATATCAGCATCCACAAGTACGATGAATGAAATGGGTTTATATCCACAGCCACTCATTATTCTGGGTACGTGAAGTAATTTACTACGTCTTCAGACAAATCTTCAACTAATCCCTCTGAACAATAGAGAGATCTGGCAGATCTTACGTACGTTAAATTAACTATCAGGAAGTAGCATGCTTAGGTTCAAAAATCAAAGATTGTTTGATCTACTACTAAGTGGTTCTTTCCTTGGAACCCTGGAGATAGAGGTAATTTGATTTTGTGCACGTGATAGATTAGATATCATGAGAATCGTTTAAGTATTCCGTTTTTTGAATTGCACTGCATAATAGATAAAATATCATCGTCGTCAGCATAGTTTGCCTTTTTGATCTTCCCAACCTTGTGAAGTGAAATTTGAATGGCAACAGGTGGGACAATCCTAAGCTCTGATAATGTACAGCTTCTATTCTTTCAACTCGGGAGATTTTGCTGATTGTATTTGGGGTCATCCTGATAACTTATCTTTGCCCAATATTTTGCGTTTCTAGTTGTAATTTATGAAAGATAGTGTACATTATCAGAACTGTCTCCGTATCGTCATCGTCTCTCTTGTTTTGTTAAAAGTTGAATGGGAGCAGGTGAAAGCGAAGGGTCGAAAAATGCATAATTCTTTAAATGAGATACTATCAAAGCAGGTGCATATGGTTTTGTTATTAGCAGAGTAGAGGGTGGAGGGTAAAATGCGTCCATAAACAGGTAAGAAGCTAATACCAAGAGGCAAAAATTCATGTTCAGTTTATTGGAATGGATGACAAATTGTATAAGAGAACAGTCGAGAATTTGAACAGTAGCTATGACGCAATTAATTGTCAGGTATGAAGTTTGATGGAACTGCTTGGTGTCAGTAAGATTACAATATTCTCCAAAGGTAGAGAAAGACTGTTTATCGAAGATTGTTTATCAGATACTGTTTATCGGAGACTGTTTATCGGAGACTGTTTCTCGAAGAGCTTCCAAGTTACTAGAAAGGTCAGTTTCGGTGAACAATACAGTGCACATTATTGGCTACAAAATCATGAAATGTTACCACATGTGACAAAACGAAAAGATTAAACTGAATATTTAGTATGATGTTTATTATTTAGCCACACGATCGTTAATGCACGATTGTGAGCTTGGCTTTCAAATGCTACTCCGAGAAAAAGTTCAGATAGAAGGCGAACTTTTTCTGGCTGAAAAACATAGATTCATAATCTTTCTGAAAAATCAAAGAGCACAAAAAATTAAATGTAAAGAGTACGTCCAAGTAAAACTATCCTAGAATACCTGATAACCTCCCTTGCCCCTCGTCATAGTTTTTAAGTAATTCCACCCCTTGTTCTTATTCCAACTCTCTCTCTCTCTCTCTCTTATTCCACCCTTTTCGCTCTTATTCCACCCTTTTCGCTTTTATTCCACCCTTTCCGCTCTTACCCCACCCTTTTCGGTTTTATTCCACCCCTTTCGCTCTTATTCCACCCATTTCGCTCGTGTTGTTACTCCTTTTATTAAATTAAACGTGAGAAGTTTTCTTTATATTTTTCTTTCAATCTGATGACTTCTGTACTCCATGTTACGAGCTGCATATGTGTCATTTTCTTTATTCAATATATGTACTGAATTGGTTCGTCTTCCCGTCGAACTAGTCAACCAAGGTCAAAGAGAGCAATACTGTCGCAGGGGGAACAATAGGACTGATCGGAATAAGCAAAAGCGACGGAGATGACAAAGTGGCAAAATGTATTTGACGGGTGCAAAATGTCTGCACTGACGAGAATCGGCGAAAAGCTTCTTGATCAAAATGAGTTGTCGTTTCAATGGTCTCTTACGTCTTGTAGCCTCACGAAAGAACGAATGACCGTCAATGCACGGGGTATAGAAGACTGGCACTTACGTACTTTCAGCTACTTGCCATTAGTCTCATGGCTGCAACCTCGAATTTCGTCAAAAGATTTACCCCTATTATTTTCCTTCATTCTACTCTTCAACACAAAACTTTCCCCGCCTTCCCGGACAAAACTTCACGTTAAGAAGTTTGTTTGTGGTACAGAACAATAAAATTGCACGAACTAATGAAAAATTTTGTGGTTAAAAGCTTTTTTTGTATGACACTCAGCAGAGTACAAAATCGTCAAAATAGAACACGAAAAATAAATAAGTTGTATTTTGCTGTGTTTGCAAAGTAGCGAATGAGGATATGAACTGCTGGATTTCTTTTGTTTCGACCAATCAGTGTCCATAGAAGTGAGTAGTTAGCCGAAGGGGCCCAATGTAAAGATACATTTCTATATTTAAAGCAACGGGGTTTTTCTCTTATGTGGACTGATTCCAGAACGGCCTAGTGAAAGGCCTAGCCCTATCTATGATACTGAAGCTGTCATCCATTTACAGTTTTGCGCAGTTTGTGTTTTCGAGCAAGTACTGCCCTACGGCAGAGTCACATTGCTTAGTGGGGTTTTTTTGTTTTCGAACCACGAGGTGGCTGTTTCCTTGTAGGAGGTGATGCTGGGCAAATACAAGAAGGGCCATGCTGCTTAATACAGTCAACTAACCTCAAAATCGTGCGACTAACATAAGCGGCTTTGCACTGGTAATAAAATGAGCAGACAACAATATTGCAGTTTGTGGAAGCCACACGGTCTTTGTGGTTAGTCGAGAAGTCTCCCTTACCGGCACTAAGCGTGTGGTCATAACGCTGAAACACTTCTCTACTACCTTTTTGATCTGGTTTTAGAATAGAAGCGAAATGGTTTTCACTTTCGTGTAATTTTAAACCTTATTTTCCTAACTTCCTCTCTTGAGACGTCTGTCAGAAAGTATAAACTCAGGATGAATACCAGATTTTGTAGTGGTTCGTACTCAAAGCGAGGCAGGAAATGTGACGTAAGACGGAAGCAGTTATGATCGGAATAGGAGTTCGGTAAGATGAGAAGTGCAACGTTACAAAGGAGTGCAATCTTAATGGATGAATTCTCTCGTCGATGTCGATTCATGAGTGTATAACTGTGGGACCATATTAGCGACCCACTCAGTAAATTGTGGTGAAAGTGGATGACTAAACCATAGTCGCGTGCATCCTTACATAAAGGTTGATTTTCTGGGCCGTCCAAATAAAGTACGATCCATTCCACTGTCCTCGAGGATTTTCGTCTCAGTTTCCCTCCCATAGACAGTGTGAGCGCCGTAACTGTGGTACAGAGAAGTTGTCACAGCTTTCCAGGTCTGGGTCGGGCACAAATTGGTGGTTTCTGAGGTAATCATGGCTACACACTCCACATATCACTTATGATTAGCATTTAATATTTTTTTCTGAAACGCGAATAATTTGAATGTATAAACAACGTATTGCTTGTCCAAGGAGCTTTAACTTTTCTTTTTGCTAAATAATCTAGTTGTATTTCTATGTTGTCTTCACAGTCCATGACTTTGAAAGAGGCCTGCATCGCATCTCTAACTATCTTGAAACAAGTTATGGAAGAGAAGCTGAACTCTACCAACGTGGAGGTATGCTGGCCTATTTATGGGCATATAAATTTGTTTTGAGTAGATGGATATCAATAAGAACCTGTAATTTATGAAATTTTTTCTTTAACTTATGCACTTATTCATGTCATATATTGTTGTTAATTTTTTTGAGTTATTCCGATGAACTGATCACTTCTGTAGTGTCGTCATGTATTTTTGTTGGTGTAAGCGGTTTAGGAAAGTTAGTGAGATCGATCAGAAGCCGAATGTCCCGTAAAGTCTCATGTCCCCCCGAGAAAGTAGACCCTGTCATTAGCTTGCTGAAGCGCATCCCTTTATCACATGTAATACGCACAAAATCCCGCACGTTCTCTTTACCTTCAATGACAACAATGTTTAAATTTTTCTCACGTGACAAAGTCTTTGTAACGACAGTTGAAAAGACCAAAACTTTGTACTCTGAGGAAGACTGGCTTGAAGGGTCGAAATATAAGTCACCAACAATACTTTATACAATTTAGTGCTGCTTTTCCGTTTAGCCTGATTTCTTGTCTAATCTTCTGTTTTAATCCTATTCTGCTGGGTGGCTTTTGGAATCCCTTAACAAACTTTTATTTGCCAATTTCTGCTTGTAAGTCTTAGATTAATGAAGCTTTCTGATGTATATTTGTAATTTACCTGCCATCAAACAGTAGGATTCTCATTGCTAAATTTTTGGCTCATCTGCTGAAAATTTACGTTTGAAAATTTGTAGTGTAGTCTTGTCAAAAAACTTAAGCAAATTTTTCTTAAAGTTAGAACCAGATAATGCTTTAATCCCTTCGGTTATTGTGTAATTTATGCAAGGGAATGAATTTCAGAACGCTGCTGAAAGAGAACAGCTACATTTAAAGAAAACGTTGAAGATGATGCAAAATTTTGCCAATTTATAATGTTGACCGATGACCGTGATAGAGAAGAAGTGAATTATATTGCTCCGATATCCAGAACCTTATTACCATATTTGTACTATGGTCAGTATTTGAAAATACATAAAGCGATTTTTGATCGACTCTTTTCGCGACACTACATCAATACTGACATTGTATCTTGAAATGAAACCATCGAAAAGCTTCGCCTTATTTATTTTCAAATTCTGTAGTACCAACAATCTGTTTCAGGTCAGTATCGTGGGATATATCATTGCGAAGTTGCAGGTGGGGTCCAAGAGCCCTCCCCTAGCAGAATCATGTATGAATAGCAGCGTCCGAGCCCGAGCAGAAGAGGGTTAAGTCTACCATTCGTTAATATTCTCTTTGATTTAGTTAATTAATTTAGTTACATTTTGCGGAAAATTTCAGGTTCGCTGCTCACAGTATTTGTAATTGCCAAAACCGTCCTTTTCGTTGCCTTTAATTCCAGCAGCATTTGCCATCTAGGTTCTCCAGAAGTTTACAATTTAGAAACATGTTTAGAAACATGTTCACTTTCGGACTTAAAGGCAGTCCTTTTTTCTCTCCACAGCTTTCAACTATCACTCAAAAGGACGGATTTAGAATCCATAGTAAAGAGGAAATAGAAACTCTTATCAAAGATATCAAGTCGTAAATACGAACATGGACTTGTTATCACCGTCAAGAAGGCGTGTGATACTGTTTCATGGTAACCGCAGCCAAGTCAACTTACTACGAGCTCTTCTGAACATTGGGCACCATTGACTTTAGTCACCGTGTCACCGTTTGTTGTGATACCACTTGTTTGTAAATTAAGAGTACGGAAGGGATAATAAAGGGTTCGATTCAAACGGACAATGTCTTGATTGCTTTCATGACTCAGTTGCTGGGTGTTAGCTCCTTGGTGCTCATAACTGGTAGGCAAATATACTGTAGATAATTTCCTTCATCAGAGGGCAAGTAGACAGTAGAAACATGCCTTCATCGGAAGGCAAGTAGACAGTAGAAATATGCCTTCATCGGAATCCAAATATATAGTAGGAAATTACCTTCATCTGGGGCCAAGTAGACAGTAGAAATTTACCTTCGTCAGGGACCAAGTTTTCAGAGGCTGAAACATCATTCTGCTCCGCGTGGATCCAAGTGTGTGTGTATGTATGTATGCATGTACGTATGTATGTATGTATTTATTTAATTATTTAGTTGCCATAAAAAATAAATACTATTTAAAAATGTCCATTAAATAACATTAATAACACTAAAAACAGCTACAATAATATGCGAAGAGATGTAACCTACTTCTAATAAAGAGAAAGCACCTCCAATTTAAAATTGCAGGGATAACATTATAAGGTCTCATTAGCCTTATTTCCATAATGATCCCATTAGAAAGTGTAAATTAACGACAAGAGTATCAAAATGTAATTTGGAAACACAAAAACACCAACCCCGTACAACTCTTATATCGGCACTTGACCACTAACAACCTAATAGAACACACAAATGTTATCTTCTTCCTTCCCGATATTTTTTTTAAAAATTTGTTTTAGTTGATGTTTAAATGTCTTTGCTTTGTTCGTGGACTTTAGCTCAGTTGGTAAACAGTTCCGTATTTGAGTTCCAAGGTACGATAAACCTATCTGTCCCATATTTGTTCTTCGCAGTGGAAGGTGTAATTTATTACAAGACTTTCAGGTTGTTCGGTTTTGGGTTACTGGAATTAAAATTTCTTTGGTGTATCCTGGAGAGAAACCATTGTTGAAATCTTGTACAGCCAGAATCTGATCGACTCTATGTTTTATTGGCAGCCAATTTATGAATTTGAACTCATTGGTTCCAATATGTGCTGTGTTTGCTATGTTTAAGCAATAACGAATACATTTATTTTAGGTTGAATGAATTTTATTTGACAGCCTTGTCTTTAGCATGGGATACCAATCAGTGTATACGTAGTCGAAATGAGGTTGAAAGAGGGAATTGAATAGTATTCTACGCAGATTGTAGCTTTTATTTTGCTTTTCAGTACTAAAATATTTTCGCTATTTTGCGCAGTTTTAGTTGGTCTTTTGTTTATTCTTCTGTTTTAAATTTTCTTCTTACTTACTTACTTACTTGCTTGCTGCTGTGCCATATCCCCAAGGATGTAGGCAACCATAGCCCTACTGTCCCCTCTATCCAGACATCTCTGTATCTGCACGGCTGCCCAACACTACCTGCACTAGACCGTCCATATACGTAGGACGTGGCCTTCCTCTTCCTCTCCTTCCTTCAGCTCTTCCAGTGAGGAGGAGGTTCTAGAGGCCTTGCTCTCTGATCACGTGTCCAACGTATCTCATCCGTCGCACACATATATCTTTCAGCAGCCTTCTCTCGTCCAGGACGTCCTCGTTTGTGACCCTGTCTCTTCAGAAAACCTTCAGAATTCCTGTCCAGAACCACATCTCAGCAGCTTCAAGTCTTCTGCTGCCATTCTCTCCAAAGGTGTGGCAGCATCAATGCAGCAGTGTTGACCATACGTAACAGCAGGAAAAATGCTTTCTAGACCACACTGACAATTTGCTGTTGGTCAACATGTGTTTCATCTTATTGAATGTATCCTTCACTATAGCTATTCTTCTCTTGATCTCCTTCTAGCATCGGCCTCCTCTCATCTGCCTCCTTCACAGGTGATACTTTCCAAATAGTTAAAGCTCCTGTCTTATTTGATTAAATGTCCCTCGAGGTTGATGTTCATCGCTTGTTCCTGTTCTTCTTTTTTAATAACCATGACTTGGCTCTTCCCTTCTTTGCCTTCATATTAAGATATTTTTCGTCAATTTGTGTGCAGTATTTGACAGATGTAGATCATTTTTACTCCATCATACTTCCTTCTCTCCTGAGCATCATTGAGAGGAATCTTCGGAGTTTATATTTTAAAAATCAAAATAGCAATGCTTGCTCACACTTTTGTTAACCTGTGCCTATGTGGGAGCTCAAAGACCGGAGAAAATGTCATTAAGTGTGTTTTCTTTGGACGTTTCCTATTAATTCACATAACTTTAGCAGATGCTGTTTAGTCTGAAACATAACAGTACGACCATCATAATTAAGACTGTCCCTCTTAAAAAGGTAGTAAGCTCCCTCAGTTCGCTTTCGATTCCACTCGAGTAATTTTTGTTCTCATGAGTATAAGATAGCAAAAACCTAATAAGCACAAAAGAAAGTCTCCCTATTTCATACTCGATCATCTATTGCTATGCAATTGTTGTTACTGTGCTTGTGTTTCAGTTAGAAATAGCAGTCTATGTAAACATTGGTGGTAAAGACATCCAATATATTTCGGAAGATGTTTTAGCACGTCCTGGAATCGACACGAAATATGTTCTATTTTATAAACATGATGGTAATACTGTAATAGTATGACATTGGCTCAAAATTACGACTGCTATTTAACCTTGGTATTTTACGTCGAATAATCGACATTCGAAGCAATTTAACTCGTACCCAGGCTGTGCGGGGTACACTGTCTAGATCAAACGAGTGTTATATCACGAAATGAATGAAATGTCGACTTGTTGTCCCATTTGCATGAATAACTCTTCGAACTAACGTAGGAGCAAGCATCACACCCACACAAATGTTTGTTAAATTTGCATGTTTTAAGCTTATTTACTTCACGTACTAAGTCAGCTTTGAAAAGGAGTTCTTTTCACTTTCATTTGTCAAAGGTGCAAAGCAATGCTTAATTTGAGATTATGCCCGTTACCTTTGTATTTTCTTAATAGATTTGTTGAATCATTCCATATAGGGTGGGGGTAGATAATTGCGTTCTTGATGTTAACGATATGAACATTCTTTGTGGGCAGACAGCCTTGACTGGATGCCAGTTCCAGTTCATTTTCTATAAATCAGGACACAGCCAGAGGTGATGGGACTTACCATCTTTAACAAAAGCTTGTCTTATATCTGTGATAACCCTGTTTCGATATTGAAAAATTGAGTTTGAGACCAACATGTAATGGCTCCATAGCACGACAAGAAGGGCGATAGGTACAAAGTAATACTCAAGATTTCACTCTTTTGTTCGTAGAGGGGATCATTTCTTCCATTTTAAAAATAGCGTAGTCAACGAACCTTTGATCATCATTCAGCGTATTTTGCAAGTTTGATGCATCTTGCTTTTAAATACTTTCTATCTTACTGTCACTCACTGTAACGGAGTTGATAACACACGAGGCTACGTGGCAGATAGTTTTGAAACCCCTTTGTATCTACAACTTTGGACCATGAAATATGAAAGTTTCCCCAACCCCCGTTCCAAAATATTGAAGTTAGAAAACTAGCATTTTGGGCACTTGCATGTCAGACCTTCGTGCTGCTAAGCGGAGAGGTCTAGAAAACAAATAATACCAGGACTGGGCACCCCTTTAATGTGGCAAGTGTCTTGCGTGATTTGTTCCATTTTCACCGAAATTTAGTAAAAGTTTAATTTCTATTTGTCCAGGATTGTAACTTCAAAACAATCATGACGAACGCCCTGCTACAGACTACTGGATAAAAACGCGCGTTTTGGGAGCCATGCAAAGCTGTTCAGCCACTGAACAGATCAAATAATCTAACAGCATAGATTGATTTCAAAGCATATATAACGTCTGATAATTATATCAAATGAGAGTACAAAGTCCTGTTTGATTGCTACACGAGCGCCTTCAGCCAATTCATGCAGAACTTGATTATGCCGCAATGTATAAGCTGATATCAAGTGCTGACAAGACGATAGCACATGTTCCAGAGATCCTCTAGCCTTTCCACAAGATCTACACAATTCATCTTGCTGAATGCCCTATCTTTTCAGGGTCACAATTGATGGAAGCACGTCGAATGAGGCACAAATCATAAACCGAATCGCTCCGGCAGACATTGCTAGAAATCGGCTTCAGGAATTTCCTCGTTGGTCCACATAGACGACCGAATCCACGCTCCTTGCACTCCTTGTTGAGCTGCTCTACTGAAACTGAGTTCTTCCTTCGTGTCCTTTACAGCTTGTACTACTAGCTCTCTTCGACCTTCCTATCCTCTGAGCTATAGAACTTTCTGGGAGCTGTCTGACCAAGACTATGTCTCCCAACTTGTGGATTACCACGGATCTCATGCTATTTCACCACCGTCAGAGCTTCATCAGTAGCATCCTCAGCCTTCCACTTCCGAACTGTCGGAATCAATGGTCTCACTTGTGAAATCAAAGTGACTGGGGACTCACACATCATCATCACCAAACGGACCTTTCCTACCTTGAACTCTTCCAACAAGGGCACCAGCCGTAAGCGTAGCTTTCCCAATCTACTATACAGGGCAGTATCAGACAACGTCCTAGGAGCTCCTAACCAATTACGAAAAATGAATGTAAACAAACTGCTGCATTCTCTCAACCCTCATCACTGCCACTTCATACACCAGAAGCTGCCAGAGCAATCTTGAAAAAGGGAAGAGGCCAAACTGGCAGCATCAAACCTCTACCTTACAAGGGATGAGAACTTTGTCAGCTACCTTCATCTATCTCTTCAGCTGCTCATGGATCCACACCCCTCGATGCTTATCTATTAAACCACTTTCCTACCAACGACCCAAACTTTTCACACCTTGCTCAGAGACCTGCGGTATCTCCTCTCCCCCAATACGGAGCCTCTTATTCACTACCTTACCTTTCCCTATGGAAAAACGTTCGCTTTTCCTTGACTTGAAACTCATCCTGGTGCATGACACAAGTTCGCCAAGCTTCTGCAATCCTCCTTCTACCTGAAATTCCTCACTGGATATCAAAGTAAGATCATCCATAAACGCCCTTGCCGATGGAGCCACTACTCCTTCCAGGGTAAGCCCTTGTATTACTTGACAGTTGTATACTCTGCCATAGTAAACATTATCCGGAGCTGATGGTATTACCTGGCAAGAAAATCACAAATCTGGTCAGGTATCCGGAAAAACTCTAACGCAAACTAAAGACGAACTTTAATCATTTTCCGTGGAGCAATTACTGAAATTTTGCCAGTCCATCAAAACTTTAGATTACAGCATATCAAAACATTTTGGCGTATGAACACAGGTTAGCAAATTACCATTAACAAAACAACGCAGCAAGGCAAAACTTTCTAATTACTTTTGTTCAGTTTGTTTCTGAACCTTTGTTTCAATTTCTACATTAAAAGTTGCTTAGCAACGCATGTTCATGACGCAAATCCAAAATTAAAACGAAACAATAGTTACAATTTGATGGTCTGAGAAATCATGCCTAAGAACATTATACAATGTTGGCATCATTTGCACCCACTTGCAGTTTGTTTTTCTTTAGTTAATTTTTTTGAATTCTTCTACAGTAGGAGACGGTTTCATCTCACGACAGAATGGGCTCCAAATCTTTTGCTCGATAAATCGTATGTGTTCGGTGCCATATGTTCTGACTACTACATACTAGTGGACAGTATTAACATTACGGAGAAATACATGCAGAAAACATGTTTTATTTACTCATCGTCCAAAAAACTCGATCCTCTTGCGAGTGCATGCAATGCTTTTAAAGGTAAGCTTCTTATCTATAATAATACCAAATGATTTTTAATGTGAACTTTACTCCAATATCATAGATGCTATATCTATCGTGGTGCTCCCTTGTCACCAAACATCATCAAATGACATTTTCCGTTGCTCAGTTTGACGTTGTCATTCTTGAACTATTCAGCATCTCTTGATTGAGATTGTTTATAATTTTATACGAATTGTGTCCAATCCACATGCACATATTGTGGTACCGCCTGCATGACTACAAATTTCAGTTTAATCTATTGCTTGGAAAAATGTTTTATGTATAGATTGGATAATAGAGGACCCAGGACTGAACCTTGGGAAACTCCTTGTAGTACGTCATTCCATTCACTGAAGTTGTCATTTATTTTCTCCCTGTGTTTTCTCCCCGTAAGATAGCTATGAGTGAACTTCAAGCCACTATATCCAAATTCACATGTGTGCAATTTAATGACTAATACGTCATGTCGAATACATTCGAAAGTTTTTGATAGGTCCACAAGTAACGTCCATGCAAACTCTTTGATATTTGATAAGGCTTTACAAGTTTCGAGGGACCATGTGAGTGCGTGTTGGCGATTGCAACATCCTCAAAATTCACATAATTCAGGGAGTGAAACTTTATTTGCTAGTTCTTTAATTTGATTCTTAATACGTCTTTCGTACACTTTGGATACTGGAGTGCTAAAATAATTATGGCTCTATTATTTCTTTTGTCTGTACGGTCGTCTTTATAAAATGACGCTGCTCCAAGATCATCGGGAAACGTAGACTATCCAAGATATTTGTTCAGAATATTCGTTAAAGGTTTTCTTGAAATATTTGAAAAGTCTTTTAAATATTTTTTGCTCTTATGCTGTGGATAGGTGCTGCTTTGTTTGTCTTGAGATTTTGCTGTTCGGCTCTGATCATGTAAATACTACGATAACCTTTTACTATGACTTTTAACCTTTTACTAGGACCTTTGACCTTTTACTAGGACCTTTGACCTTTTTACTTTGCGTTGACTTCTATTTTATTTACTAAATGAGGAGGTCTTGCATTTCTAATCCTTTAAAATTGTATGTGCTAATCAGGGAAGATAACTTCATATAGTTCGCTTTTAACTAAAAACAATGTAGACTATCATGTTAGAATTATGTCCTAATGGGTTGCATACATCACACTACTTACTGATATTGTGTTTGTTATTGCATTAGATGGTGAAGCAAAAAGAACGGGTATCAAAATCTGGGCCGTAAACAAGAACAGAAGATTGGTACTATCTGTTTCAAAGTGGGAACGGGACAAAGATCGTAAAATAGTTTTTGCAGAGTGAGTGAGAATACAAAGGGATCTTTGAGAAGGTACAAGCTTTTAAACATGTTAATGACATCAACATCAACTAAAATAGATACTCTCTCGAAATGGTAACATAAAATATGTCAACAAATCCTCTTTAAAACACGAAGCATCCATCGAAGCACCATCAATGCCGCCCTTGGACCCCTCCTGGAAGGGCTGCACTATGTTTGGTGCATAATGCTTGAGGATATATTTCTTCTTTATCTTTTCTACTTTTTATCTTCGCCTTCTCGCATCTTTAAATATTAACATTTCAATAGAGATCAATGCAAAAACGGTTCACCGCCTGAATTGATTCACCCTACTTGATCAGAGTGATGTAAAAGCATTGGGTGAGGAGGGAAGAAGTTGCAAGAAGATGTAGGGTGCGGAAATGAAGAAAGGTGCCAGGTGTATCAGGAAGATTGGGGTAGTGTGGTCATGTACAACGTAGGAGACAGATGAAGACACTGCGATGGGAATTTATAAGCATATTGGAAGTGCCGGGCAGGAGACCTCTGGGGAGCGACGAAACATATCTAACTGAGGACAGGACTGGAAGACATGACGGAGGTTGGACTACTGGAGAGCGATGTCTATGACAGAAGAAGGTAGAGAGATCTTTCAAACTGTCAAACCTTATGGAGAGGGAGAGAAAAACGATAAATAGAGAGAGTTCTACTCTGTAAAATTATTTAATGATAGAAAAGGAATATCTACTTGCTCTGCTCTCCTTTGTCCAAATACGTTTATAATCTTACACACTGGTACTTTCAATACACTTACAGGTTTTATGAGGGGGGAGGGCAAAAGGAGGCAATTTCTCACCTGTCAAACAAAAATAATGTTGATGCACCATCAGACAATGCTGTCCGTGATACCATGACTACACAGTGACGTCAACCTACACAATGCGAACATTCATTACAGGGAGGTAATGTCACAATGATCAACTTCCAACATCCCCTCAGAATGTGAGCATCTAGGTGTTGACCTATCTTGCTCGCCATCATTGATCTACAACATGTTTACTCCGATGGTCCGGTTGCTCCAAGCATACCCCATCACATGGCTTGCCACCCTCGTTTTTCCTGTTGACTCACGTGTCTAGGCCCATAACCTGTTGAAAAACTGATGACCGTGCTGGGTTTCGATCTACGGTCTTCCGTACTGCAGTCCAGCTTGCTAATCACTGCACTACACAGGCATGCTTTCCTAAGAGCACAACGTTAGGCATACCACGTTCATCAGACAATGCACTCCGTGATACCATGACTACACAGTGGCGTCAACCTACACAATGTGAACATTCATTACAGGAAGGTGATGTCACAATGATCAACTCCCAACAGCTTTTACACTTTCTCGGAAAATGTTTTACGGATTACCATAGGAACGCTTATGTATAAGGCGTGTTCTATCCTTCACTTCATGTCTTCCATGTGCATCTATTTGCAGTACATCTAACCCAAGTTTAAGGGAATTGTTAGGATGATATTTTATTAGTACACTGGTCCTTCAATCGAATAATCGTCATCTTCTTGTAAATCTTCAATTTTGTTTGTTTGTAATTACATCTATTCTTCTGTTTTCTTTTTATTTCTACTTCTTTTAAAGTAACTCGATACCTTGAAGTGGAATCCTCCCTTGTATTGAGTGAAGGATTTAAGAGATAAAAATATCAAAAATCAGAGGCTTAGCTGATTTTAAAATATGTCTGTAGATGCTAGGATCTCAAGTGGGTGTGTCATGTGTTTGAAGCCACCTTGTGGATGCTGTTTTAAGCACACACTTCAGCTTTTTGTACGAAATAAAATCTATTTTGGATCAAATGGTATCTTTGAGTAGTTATAACCTTAATGTGTGTGTTTTAGAAATGTTGACCCTGATAGCAATTGGGAGTCACACAAGACTTTGGATACAAAATCGTCTCGAAGGCTTGTTTATCATATTATTGTTTAAAGTTTTGGTGACATTGGTCGGATTGTTTATTTGGGAAATTGTTTATAATATAAGAATGTGGTGTCAGAGAAACGGTTAGTTAGGAAATCAAGCCATAGAGGAAAGTCTATCGACTGGGAGTTGATAACCAGTGAGCCTCAAGGCAATTTTATGGACTGCAGCCATTGTTGAAAAGGTGAGTAGAAAGTGAGCTTTCAAAACAAATCCTAGATTGAATGTAGCTTGTAGGAGCTACAGTTCAGTTTTGATAGGTTTTGAGAATCCATTGAAAGGTCTTGGAGGTACTTTGCGATAAATCCTCATTTTATTAAGTTGTTATCAATTTTACACTGTGAATCAAGGTCCTTCACTGTATTCGCGTTTCACTTCGGCTCTGGATTATCATAAACAAGAATTGGTAAGTGTAGCATACGCGCATATAGACTTTTAATATAGGTGCGAGAAGCAACACCACACTTGTCTTCTGTAATCAGTTATTTTGTCAAACCATTCTCAATCACAACGTGGGACGAAGTCCCTTCTAAATTATACAGCTTTACTTAAATACACGATATGTACCGGAGGTGGCCTGGGCTCTAATATTAGCGTGGTCACCACAGCAAGGTATATGTACTGAATAGTACTAACAGATCGTGTCAGACCTAAAATCTATGTCTGACGCGTTCATCTTTGTTCTTCATATTTTTGACAAAAACTCGTAATACAACTCTGAATTCTGAAAGTCTAAAACTCATGTACTCTGTTAAACTCCGAAACCCTGAAACTCCGACCCTAAGATCAAAAGTGATTATCTTAAGAATAGTAATTGGTGTCACATCCAATACTCAACTCCTTCCCAGACTACTACAATAAATTTAGATGCTTTCTTGGTTTGAGGCTAGAAACGGATAATTTATTCTATAATGTCATTAAGATGAAGTTTTTTTGTGTTTCAAATCCAGTCTCTCTCATTGCAAGCAATGTGTTAACCCGTCGATAATCCGACCTCGTCTATTCTTACCCTTCCTTATATTAGGTACTTAATCGTTTTTTCTATTTTATCCACCAGTTTATTAAATGGGTCCTAGAAAACAAACCGATTTGAAATCGGGCCTCGAACTCCAAGTGGCAGCCGATCGCTCCTTCAAACTTGATGTTTCATAGGGAGGTGAAGTCGATTAAAACATGAAAACGTCAACATAACTATCGACTAACGTTGCATAGGGAAGCAACAAGTCTTCACAAAGTAAATAAAGGAGCAAAAGAAGTGTAAAATTCTATTCTTTTCTTGTCTTGCTTGTTAAATGGAAGTAATTTTCCGTCTTAGTCATGAAAGGCGTGTCAATATCAAGGACGTGTTTTCTAAAATCTTTTGTATGGACATGGGCCTCCTAAGGCGCTCCTCATGCATTTATTGTAAGGATGTTGTCCCTTTATCAGAGGTTTTGCTCTGTTAAAAGGTTCCAATTTTCTTGTAAAATTCTTTCGAAAACCAAGGAAACTTGCAGATTGTTATCATGCTACTTTTACTACATAAGAAATTCACAATCCAAAACATTGTCGCCTGGGGTATTAACGACCCAAGACACGTCACGTGGGTCGTCAATAATTAATCTACGACATGGTTGCGTAGGGCATGTATAACCACAGACATTGTTGCGTAGGGCATTTATAACCAAAGATATTGTTGCGTAGGGCATTTACAGCTAAAGATATTGTTGCGTGAGACCCATTTCACATGAAGCATTCACGATTCTCATGCCTACCTCCTAAATTGTCACGAACGGAAATACCTGCGTATGTGCGTGGGTAAACTGTTCATTCACTATTCAGAAAGATAGGTGTGTCCACTTTATAAGAACAGCAATCATTCTGATTATTGTAGCCAAATATTTATGGTAAAGACAGAGATTGTGATATGTTATGATAATTATAATCTCTGGTAAAAATGACTTTTTGAAATTTCGAAATTTTAAATATCGATTATAGTCAGTAGGGTGTCTTGTACTTCTATTATTTACGTTGTCTCTTTAAAGATGCTATATTTGTGCCAATAGAAGGCACTTTTCAATGCAGATGTACCCGCTGATGTAGTAAATGCTGTATGGTATATTGAGCGTGGTTGCAATCTACAAGAAAGAAAGAAAACATATGAGAATGTAGTAGCGTAGTAGGCAAATTTTCAGGAGATCCCAGAACAAAAGTATTTAGCAGCCGTAGTTTTCCTTAAGATTTAGATAATAAAAATCTAAATACAAAAACAATCAAACCAAGTAGGCCAATCGCCTAGCTCCCTGCTGCTTACACCTCTTGAATGAGAAGACGTCTGAGGAATACAGTGTTGCCACATGAGGAACTCCTTCACTCGCCCAAACATATATCAAAGGCAGTCCAAAACCGCCAAGTGCTACCTACATTCAACCGATCGATGATTTATCTGTATATAACAACACAATATCTGATAACGTTTAAAGCATATTGTTTATTGTAGTGATCACTGTCATGTCTAACACTTTTCTTTATCACAGAAGTTCTAAAACACCAAGCATAACTTCAAAACCCCATACAGTCGGCAACGTGTCGCCGTCATTTTCCCTATTGTTATCGTTATTTTTTTCTTACTTCGCCCATTTTTCTCTTATGAGCAGAGGAACAAAATATCCACTGCATGCATTCCTTTCTGTATCCTTGTGTTTACTGTCTATAATAGACATGTCTTAATTTGTTTGATGAGCTATTTTACGTTCATAGTTCGTTCATTGTCAATTTGTCATCCACGGATTTTGAAAGTGAGCTACTGATTCATAAGATGATATTAATTATCGATCGCATGACAATAATCAACATCTTGTGCTCTTTGCATTTTGTTTTCATATCTGTCTGTTTATGCCGCAGTGATCTAGTGGTTAAGGAATCGGACTCCCATGCCAGAGGTTGTGGGTTCGAATCCCACCTAGTCAGATATAAAGGCTATCGGTTTGGGAAGGCAATTGGAGATCCCCCCTGTAAATGTGCTCTCTCCCCAGGACATTGCTCACTCTGGCTGGGCAGTAGGCTACGCTCGAAATCGAGTATGCCACAAATAAAATCTATCTGTACATCGTCTATCGTTGTCATTGCCCCCTCTCCTTTGTCAATCAACAATTTTTCACAGTGTTAACAATTTGATATTTAGTTCGCAATTTGATTTACCATTTTACTATATTGATATTTTCGTTAATAGCTGATGGACAGTGTCCTCAAAATCGCAGCAC
>JAAAKL020005158.1:0-19767 GCA_010016065.2 Carybdea cf. marsupialis auct. non (Linnaeus, 1758)
AATCTCTACGTTGAAATTGCAATTACATACGTGTCATATTTGGGGCCTCGTAGGTTTTTTATGGCATGTTTTTGAACAGCCTTGAGATCGTCACTTAAGTAGTCAATGTTGTGCACCTATGATCTCCAAACAGGGCACGTGTACTCTAGCAAGGGACGTATATAGTAGATATACGCTAGTCTTAACTGATTTTCTGGGAAACCTCGTCGGAGTGTAGTCAGTGATCGCAGAGCGTAGGTGCCTTTTTTCACAAGGTTAGAAACACGGTAGCTGAAAGAACAGTTAGTACTGAAACTCACACCAAGAATAATTGCAGTTGAAGGGATAGGGAACCAGGATTCAGGACAAGTTACGTTCCTTTTTAGCGGATTAAAACGCATCACTTTTCTTTTATTTACGTTAATTTGAAGTCCATTATTCCTTCACTAATCAAAGAAAAGGTCTTTCATTTCACCTGGAACTGGGGTATTGCTTGGGATTTATCCATGAGAAATTTTAGCTAGGCGGGGAGATAATCGACGTATTTAAAGCGTTAATCAAAGTCAACGAGAAAGTAGTTGATCATAGCCAAGAACAGTAAGGAAGCCAGCTTGTTACCTTGGGGAGCACCACACATTATTTCAGTCCATTCAGAGTTGAGATCTCCTAATGATAAATCCTGCTTGTCAACAGCGAATAGATTGCATAATTTACAATCCTTGCCCCGGGGCTGTGAGGGGCATGGCATACCAGAAGGCATAGCTGTAAGACCTATGACTAGTTTGAAAAAATTACAATTACAAAATTTTTGACCATTCTTAAGGAGAGGGGACTGATAAGAAGGGCCAGGAGGGGGAGGGCTAGTTGCCGTTCAATCTCTCTTTTAGTTGTCCTCTTCAGCACACATTGATAGTTCCAATTTAATAACATCAGCTGTTGCTTACATATTGCTGATATTACATTTTCACAACCAGCAATGACAAAGTGTGTTTTGATTGGGTTCCTCTCAATATTTCATTAAGGTTTCACCATACTTCTAGCTTTTTTGGAGATCCAGGATCAAACAATCCCTCTTTTCTTAATAGAAAATCTTACGTGCTAAAAATGAATACCTTGCACAACTTACCGTCCTTGCACCGGGGGCCGTGGGAGGGGAGTTGTCAACCCCGGAGCCATAGCTATTTGATTTAGGATTATTTTGAATAAAATGTATATCTATTTTGAATAAAAAGGCTCTCAAAATTCCCCTGTCTTTGAATAACTGATAAAACTGTATTTTCGAATGTTACGACGTGGTTAAGTGAGAATGGTGTAGCAGAAAGGAAGTTTTTTTATTTACGTTTCCTCTACAGATATCTTTCGCTCAAAAGATAAATATACAGAGGAATTTTCCGTTGTTTTATGGAATTTCGAACGTTTCCAAAGAATAAGTCAGTAGTGACATAGCGGTAGAGCGGCAGGCTCGCAATCTGAGGGGCGTGGGTTCGAACCGACCCCGAGCTTGCCTGCCACGATCCCGGAGGTACTGTGCTCTGTCGTCTGCTCTCGTGAAGTGGGGAACTAAGTTTCGAGAGACAGGACAGAGAGGGGAATGCAAGCTTGAAGATGATGGATAGAAGGGGAACAGTAGCCCCGTTCCTAGTAGTGACTTCGGCCTTGAGCAGGGTGAAAGATGTAAAATTTTTAAAAAAGAAGAGTATCGTTAACGGATAACGGTGAATGTATTTTTCACGCGTTTGACTCAATGGTTGTTGGTAGGAACTGTACGTCACGATATGCAAAGCATATATCTCAATAAACGTGAATTGATTTTGGGATGATATTGTTATAGCATTTATCAAGAATAATATCCTGATTCTCTTTTCTACAGTAAATTATTTTAAATCTGATTATTTAAAATCCTCTCTTATCGACTGACAAGCATCTGAATCTAGATGTCACTGGCTATTATTTAATTTGCGTGCTTAGAAATACCACGTCCAGTAAGCGTGGATCAAAGCTGTAGAGCCACTTCAACACCTCCTTTTTTAGACAATTCCAACTGGTTTATGTTGTGTGATTGACGTAAAGAGTATGTTGCCGTATGGCCGGAAAGCCACAGAAATCATCCATGCGTATCATAAAATCTATGTACGCTTATCTAGATCAATAAAGAGGAAAGGACCCAAAACAACTAAGCCATGCCTGCTACAGTTCCGGATCAAAGAGATACAAAGACTGATGTTGAAATATAATCGATCTAAAACAAGAATCAGTCTAGAACGGCATGGGAACACTTTGATGTATTTTATACATTAAAACCTATATTTTGGCTAGTCGAGCTAGCCTTCTTGAGAGCTCATGCTTATCTGCCTATTTAACACCAACAGTTTTCTTACTACCCTTTTGAGATAAAATGTTCTTTAGTTTTTTCTTTACAGCTGACTATTTTAATAAACGAACAAATAGTGCTCTTGCCGTGCGTCATTTTGCTTACCGCTAGTAGTGATTCCTATTTTCCTTCTCATAGTTTTTCAGTAAAGCAGTGTATGGACATATTTGGACCGCAATTCAATGCCACAAATATCCAGCGTGGCATAGATCGCACGAACACAAATTATGGTGGATTTGGTGTGACTTCTTCGAAGGTACGCTTCCTTCCTGCTTGTTTGCAGGTTAAGGCTTGAATGTGTCTACTGTGGTTAAAACTGTATTGAGTATTAAGTCCCTTCTATTGCAAATAATATTGAATATAGTGTGTTCGCATATATGTTGTTTAGAAAATATTTTATTACCAGTTTTTCATATTAGGAAAAATCATTGGTTTTTGTACATCGGGAATACCGCTTGCAGCAACGGTACCAATCTGTAATCGTGCACCGATTTGAAAGATGAGGCTTGTCATCTCATCGTCTCTTTATTTTATAATGCACTTTATGCAGGCATGACGTAATACAGTCAATGGCAAGTCAATAACAGACCGAATGGCCTTGATTAACAAACCAGCTTTCTTTTCCCTTGCAAGGCTATAATTCTCGGCGAGTAAAGCCCGAAGGACCTTAGTTATTTCATATTTCATGTACTGGAGTAGTGTCTCTAGCTTAGCTTGTACAATAAGGTGTCTTTTAATCAGATGAAATCCAATATAGGTGTTTTGTGCTCCCAAATCTTGAAACCTACCATGGAGCCTAATCGACTAATCTGTGGTTAAATCAGCCTTTAGGCAGACAGCTTTTGTGGGAAGTATCTAGCTGATGTGAAATTTTGACGATATCTTTTAGGGTCAGATACAGGAAAGGTATCTGGTAGGCGACTAAGTATAGCACAAACCCTTCCATTCCTTGCAAAACCATATATATCTTTGCGGTAATTTGTCTTTGTACTCCTTAATTTACTGTTTGAGTAATATTTCTGTAATTATGTAACTTCCTCGTTCATTGTCCCGTTTTGACCTTATACAAATCTGTAGTACAAGAGCATGTCATTACGTAGCATCCACATTGGTTCGTAAATGGGTTTATATATATATATGTATGTATATATATATATATATATATATATATATATATATATATAATGGTGTGTGACCATAGATGCTTCCGCACGCCCTCAGAAATTCTGCATAGATAATTATAGTATAGTATTCTAATAAAATTGTAGGTAGTAGCGAAACCGTTTATACGTAAAAGCTTTTTTCGTCTGACACTACTCATAGCACCAAATCACCAGAATGGAACACGAAAAGGAAGGAATGAAACTAATACCCGTCTGTAGACGCTACTTCGTGCAATTTTCATGTTCTATGCTACAAACAAACTTTTTGAGTATCCAAGTAGTTGTGGTTAATGTTATTTTAAAGCGTAAAGATTTGCTAATTGCAGAATCTCTGGTGTGTAGAAACAGGCTAGCAACTATGTATTTCCCGCCTAATAATTAGTAGCAGTACCCTCTCTCCTCACAGTGTCTCACATTATTTGCAAAACGCTGTTCCTTCTGATCTTCAGATATGATGGAATTCCATACCATACATTTTCTGCCTTAAGCGATTCGTCACTCATAAAATACCCTTTGTATTTTATCCGTTCTGCTGGAACAAAGTCTAGGCTTTATATTATACTTCTTGTCAAGAGCATGAGTGCTCAGTTCATCTTTCTAGACGTTATCCATCAAAATGTTAGGGTTGATAATGGTATCAGGAATTTAAAGCCCGAAATCTGACTCGTAAGTTTAGATTGACGTGGTTCAGTGCTTTATTTAAACGCTTTGGTATTTTTGCTCTCTTCAGAAGTAATATCTGAACAGTTGTTTTACTCGTAGGAGTTCCTTCTTACGTTTCGTGCTAATTTAAAAAGAAGTCTTGACACAGAGTATTCATCTTTATGCTGTTTTCTGTGGTTTAACCCCCTATCGCCTCGTTCAAAACTTTTCCTGTATCAGTTGGTGAACTGGTTATTTCCCCTTGGAAGTCTGCTAAGTAAAGAACCAATTTATTTCACAGTCCATCCTTGTATATCTTTTTCAGTCTTACTCAGCTACTTCAAGACAAATCTGTTTCATTTGCATTACTCTATCGTGTCACTTTCAAGACAATTTCAAAACTTTTCCGCTGCACGTCTTACTTCCCACCGAAACAAGACGGGTGATTCGCCGTGAAAACCATTACAAGTTAAGTTACACATCACATGAAGGTCATGTAGGTGCAGCGGCGTAACCAGAACTGTTTTCGAGAGAGAAGGGGATTTAGTATGATAAGATACATTTTGCCTGTCATGCCAACTTTGAGACAACGTTAGTCCCTTTCTGCATAAAAACTATTCGAAACACGTATAAAGGGGTTACTATTAGCTAACGTTTTCTGCAGAAGCAAATAATTACTTGGAAACCTTTCAAAATCAAGTCTGAGAAGCGGAATGCCCTAATGATCCTGTCCCCGTGGCGCCGCTGTGTAGGTACACATGTAGGTACGAATAATATAGTAGCACGATGCTTTCTGCCTTCATAACTGCTTTCAAATTCGAGTGGTGACGAAGATGTTGTCAACGCAACGCTATGGCTTCGAAGTAGGGGACAGTTGAAGGCGAAGGTGGAGTGTTGTACATGCCCTCTTTTTTCCCTTATAGATCGTATTTCCAAATGGATCAATTGACCCTTGGCATGCTTTAGGAATTACAAAAGACATTTCATCGACCATGAAGGCTATATATATTATAGGTAAGAAAAGGTTGCTTTCCAATAGCAATCTGTTTCGCGCAATGATTAGAAATTTTATACCCCCTTTCCGTAATTCGACCCTGTTTCACGTTTTGTCATTTTGTTGTTGATACAAGGGAATTTATAAATCGGTTTTATTATGGGAGGCAGCAGAGAAATATTGCAATTTATATAAGTATTACATTTAGGGATAAGAGATACTGCTCTCATTGCAAATTGCACCACCGGGCTGCCTGGTTAGATTTGATAAGCTGCTCCAAAGCGGAGCTGGCTGAGACCCAGATCCTCACAGTGAGGCTTTATCGACCAAGTCCATGTGCTTAATAGAGGCTACCTCCAGAAATTGTAATAATCAAATCCAAATGATCAAGATCATGGAGTGGTGCGCTATGGCTTGACAAAGTTTGGCGGTAAGATATCAATTTTGAATCTTCCATTGATGGGAGGTTTTGTTTCATCTGCTACATACAAACGACAGTTGATATTATGTTAAATGAAAGTCCTTAAATAGATCCATAGGGCTTTTTTCGCAATAAAATATTTGTATGGTCTTATTCCGGGGCGGGCTTATTTAATAGCAGCCAAAAACATTACCAGGGCCTAGCAATTTGACTGTAGTACAGGGTTCATACAGGGCCTGGAAAACCTAGAAATCTTGGAAATTTGGTTAATTTTGTCAAAAATTAGGGATAACCTGAAACAGTCATGTAATGTTTTTTTCAATTTTCAGAAATTCAGAGAACAGTTAGGAAGTTCTGATATTTGATTTTGCTGTAGAGATAAAAGCATGCAAGTTTTTGAAAAGTATTTTAAGTACTCTAATGCTTAAAATTGATGTTTACGAAAACAGATCAATTCATTGTTGTGTTTATAATAGTTGTTCATCCTTTGTTATAGTAAACGTCTTCATGACTGTGCATTATGATTAAAATTAGAACTGAGCTTTGGATGTTTTATCTATCAAATTTTCGGCGTTTTATAATTGCCGATAGCTTTTAAACTGTAATTTAGTGCTATAAATGATCAGATGAAATAATCTGACAGAATAGAAAAGCCAAGGAATTTATCTGGAGAATGTTGTAAGAATCCGGTAGTAAATGCGTTGATGTTTTGTGTTATCGAGCTATGAATTAAATGACGACTTTGTTATTTGAGGCGAATTACTTTTTTTTAAATTAAATTCCTTTAACCCCCATTGGAGCTTATGTAGCAAACTATTTTTGAGTGGGTCTTAAGATTGCATCAAAAGGTGCATTCTAAGATTGCTGAAACATTTGCATCGCAACTTGATTCCTGTCTGCTTGAACATGGTACTGGCGAATGTTGTAGCAAGATGAAATTGTTGTTTATTAGTTTAATGTTGTTTAGGTAATTCAGAGGTAGTCAACACAAATGTTAAGAGTCTTGACTCCACAAAATGCCTGTAAATACCTTATTGATAAAATGATAATATTGCAATAGTATAATCTTGATTATTTCTTCTCCAAAATTTAATAAGCGAGGGGTTAAAAAGGTTGAAATCGAATGATAAAATCCAAGTTGGTGTTACCCCTACAATTTCTGAAATTTTAACAGACTTCACATTTGATTTGAAAAGATATTATGAACTGTTAAATACAATATTCCATTCCAGGGATTCCATTTCCATAAGAGACACAGTCCTATGTCTCTCCCAAGCTTAAGCTGGAGGGGGGAGGGGGTGGAGCAAGAATGTGCTGCTTGTGACATTGTGGAGGGGAAAGACGGGCACACTCAGTTGATGATTGATAAGTTCCAGGATGAAAAAACACGAATCAAGGTATAGGTTCCAACACTGATTTACGCAATCGAAATACGATGAACTTTAAATGCGTGACATAGACATTCATGGAAGAGACGACATCTGTTCGAGACCCGAGTAAATTTACTTGGCTCATATCTAAATAGCTCCTTTGTATCGTAATCGTTACCAGGGGGGAGCTGGGTGTAACACTTTATCCCAAATGGAAGCCACACCTCCTCGTGATCATATGTTGTTGGCTTTCATAGGAATTGTAAAAATTACGTTGAAGATGACACTGAACTAACTAACAAGAAGACAGAGACACTTGCTTAAAAGGACGCTAAAGTAGTTGACACATATGTTTATGTTTTGAAAGTCCTGCTAACGATCTTCAATCCATACAACTCAAGCTACCTCAACTGTTCTTAGCTGTACGGAGACTGCATTTATAGAAACAGATGGCAATATTTGACCGACAATGACATACTCTGTACAGTTTAAGCGTCTTTGAAATCCTAGATGACAAGGAATATGTCAATTAAGCCCGATTTTCGGTTGGTTTTTTTATTTTCTTCTTACCATTTTTATTTACTTAACATCGTTTTGCTCATTAATTTTAAAATATTTACGGTAGTCCATATCTGTTGAACAGTGATGGTAGTACCAAGTCACTGTTTAATGCTAACGTTGAAAATCAAGTCTTTTATGTCCTTCTCTTACCAGGAACCGCCCATTGTGCAAACATGTACCCTGCAACTGCTAATGATCCACCACAGCTATCACAGGCTCGCCAGAAAATCCAAACAATTATTAGCGCATGGTTGCACGAATCGCAGTAGTTTATTTCTATGTTACAGAGCAAACGACGCAGGAAATGGATCAGCCCCAAGCTTGTCACATCCTTACTTGGATTGTACTTGATTGTACTTAATTGTCACCTGTCAGATAGCGGCTAGTGACTGTGAATGGAATTTTCAAATTTAATTTGATGTTTTCATTTGGGACGATTTGCCCTCCTAATACCTTTGTAGAGTACGTTTGCAGAGTACGTACCTCATTTTTCAATTGTTATCTTTTTGCAAGTTTTTTTACCTTTCCTATTTAAGTACCCAAATGAGATGTCGTCATCGAGATGGTGCCATCTTTATCATGACACCTGGGTTCTTGTTTGTGTAAGAGAAGAATTACAGTGAGAGTTTCCTGAGAATCTTGTATACATCATTAGCGCCACGGATCTGAGTTTCTAATCCATACAATGCAACCAATGCAATAAAATATTTTCATCATGATGATCCATAATCTGATAAATAGGCATACATCCGTACGGGATAATTATATATGGATAGATACTTCATGAGATGTAAAAATTGATAATTAAGTAGAATAACAATTGTAAGTTGTTTTAAATCTGTACGCCTCCTTTTCATAAGACTAAAAGATCATGTAGAGAGTGAGTTCTTCAATGACGCAAGCATGTAATAAGTAAATAATTTGGACCATGTTCAAGTTTCATTTCGTAGAAAATTTGTCATCATTGTGAGACACACTCTGTCTTGATTACCAGCCCACTTCAAATAATTGCCAACACCGCAAACCCTCACCCTTATTAGTTTTCTATAAGACCGTAACATTTTTAGATATGTTTTTGCTGTCTCGAAACCATTATCAATAAGTAACCAAGTGTTTTTGTATCCATTTGCAAGGAGAAGTGCCCGTTTATGATATATTGTTTTGAGAAATTATTACACATATATAACGCATTTCGAACTCCATGTCGGGCGGAAAAGTACATAAGGTATAACCTCTTAGACTTGGGAGATCATGGGTACTGCCCCAAAAGGGCGTGGTCATCGTGTTATTTAAGGATGAATGAACGTGAAATTGCCTTGAATATAGAGTAAACAATAAATAGACTCATACTGAAACTGTTTGTCTTTTCTAACGACTCTTGGAAATTCTTAATGAATTACAATCCTTATCTATTTTTGAGAAGGGATATTCTGGGACGATCCCCTGGCGCACCAAAGTAAAAGTGGGTTGCACTGCTAATGCATAATTAGCCTCAATGCCGTGGTGTGAAACAGGCAATCCCTACAGTAAAACAGTTAGGGTTCTCCACTGCAACGAGAACTGCATTTTTATGGTACTCCTTTGAGCGAGCGGGCATTTTCATGCTCTATTATTCTTCAGCAGTAAGACCTTTCGTGTTTTTAAAAATATTTGAGAACATAAAATTGGGAGGTAACGTGAGCGTCGTGGCCTGTTAAACTACTTACGACCTTTCTGAGGACGATGTATTTTCTTCGTTTTCAATTCTTCCGTTACGAAAGCTAGTTACATCAAGCAAGATCTAGACCAGGTCTATAATATTTCCTTAATGGGTGCGGGCAGTGCTCATTAACAGCATTCTACGTTGTTTCATGGAGTCAAAAGCAAACTCTTTAACTGGAACGATTTCTTATCGACGTTTTCCGAAAATAGCAGCGGTAAGAAAACATAGCTTCTTTACATAGAACCTTGAGTGAAAACTTTTCAGCAGCTGAGCAAGCAATCTGTAAGGAAGTGAACTAACAATACAAAAACAAATACAGCTAGGCCCTCGTGCTAGATTGTTTTTGTTTTTATCCTCCAGGAAAAAGGGAGCATTTCAAACAAATAAACTGTATTTTATGGATGCTCAAGAACAACAACTCCTTGTTTATGCATGGCAGTAATGGTAGGTCTCACGCAGCAATAACTACTTATGAGGTCACTTTATGTGAAATGGGTCAAACGATTTCGATATTCTTTGATTTACGTAAGGAATGTGGAATTCCTAATGTTTTAGTTTCGGTTCATATTGCTGAACTCGAGGAATGATAAGCATGTAGCTAATAACTAGATTGTGTTTTTGCTTACGGGTAGAAAGGAACCTTTTCAAGATAAATCTCTCTCTGATTTCTCTCGAAAACAAGAGAACCCGTAGCATTTCTCTTTCGCTGGCTATCTAAGTTTAAAGAGATAGTAAAATAAGCAGTTTATGCATTCAGTCATAAATCACCCTTGACTTATTATGATGTATGATGTAGCTAGGAGAACATTTTTATCCATCGTAATGCTATTATAATCTGCAGTGGTATGACTCGTTGTTATAGAAGGCCCCCCTTCTAATTTTAAACTTTTAAATTGGCCGTTTTCACATCCCACCAAGAATGTGAGAATGTGCAGATCTTAATTCCAGCATAGACAATTTACATTCCCATCATTCTAATATAAACAGCATTGATAATTACCTTTTGCTTACAATGGCAACGTGGAGTGCCGATAATGTTGTGTCAATAATAAACAAAAATTCCTACACTGTCTCTCGAAGTGGCTTCCATTTCATGGACTGCGGAGTGGGCAATAAAATATCTGCATTTCGACCAGCCAGTCCAGCTGACTGTGACTAATTTCGACATAGAGTTAATTCGACAAAATCGCTCGTATATGATCGTACCAAAGCCAATGCGTCAAGATATGAGAGAAACAATAAACTGGCTGTGGCTAAGTTGCGAACGGAGAGAATCAGATATCAATTCCTAGAATGTACTTAAGAGGCACGCATATCAGTAGCTTTTTGCTGCTTGCTCCGCGAATGCATATGCGTATACAAGAAAATATACTATCAATCATTACGTTGTCTCTCGTTACTTACATACTTACTCTGTGGTGCCTTGCTCTCCAAGAGCTTTGCCTACTACCAGCCACCATCTTTCGCTGGTTAGTGCCGTTTGGTGGCAGTCACAGATCAGTCCACTTTCACACGTCCGATAACCTGGAACTTTTCAGTCTCCGATGTGGTCTCTTGCTTGTCCTTCCCGCAGTTATCACTATAACATCCCAACTCAAACAATGTGACCAAAGTCTGTACTCGAGTTTGTTTTGACTGCCCTAAGAGATGATCTTTTCCCCTCCATTTGCGGCAATACAGATTTATTGATTAGGTCTTCCTTGTACGGCATTTAGTTGTTGTCCGACATGACCACATCTCAAAGGCATTTACCCTGCCTTCAAGTTCTTTGTTCAACGGCCAAGTTCTAACAGCATACAGGGGTGTTTAATATATATACAGCACCTTGAAAGTCTAGTCCTTAGTCTTGGCTTTCAGTCCATTAATGTATCTTTGCAATTCTAATTCGTTGTACCCCATTAGGACAACGCCCATCGTTTTTAATCAAGTATTGAAATTGCTTTACCAGCTCAAGATCAATTCCCTCCACAGTTGTTCTCAGTGGCTTGTCCACGCCATCCCTGCCTATGAACATAATTTTACTTTGACATTCATGAGGGTCTCGCTCTTAAAAGCGCTCTCGTTAGAAATCTTTAATCCATTACACGACACAAGTCCATAAGGAAAAGTGGAGCTGGTCGGAATTCAGTTTGCAAAACTGCAGTCTGATACAGTTTTCAACGCAATTCAATATCTGAAACTTCCCTGTACAATTGAAGTCAGTTTGGCTAGGATTGAAAATGGGCATATGCCTTTGTCTTTGCATACCTGCTTCTCCTCTTTCTTTCATAATTGTTTGTCTAATACTGAGTTCAGTTGTAGTTAGTAAAACCATCTCATCACGCGAACATACATACGAAATAGACAGCTCGGAAAATGCCAGATTTTTGAAAATATGTTTTTAAAGAACTGTTAGGTTATGGAATGGCAATGTCTTCAAGGAAATGTTAGCCGCGATGTTCCATCGCAGACGTCGATCGTTGGTAACGTGCCTGGTTGCAGTCAGGTTTACATGGTATTAAAAATGACGCTTACTTTTTTGCACATAGTTTGCTAACTCCAGCGACAGCATCTGTGATCATATTTTTCGTATTTATATGGTTTCAGAGATCAAATTTTGCAAGCACTGTACAATAGCTTGGCTACCCTCTTTGATACTTCAGTATTTGTCAGCAAGAGCAAAAGAAAGTTTTAATTTTCTTTAGTGGAGGAATTCATTCACAACTTTCCTTGAAAAACACTCCATAATGTATAGGCAAACTTTAGACAATATCTCGTACGTGAACAAAAAATCAGAGATGGTCATTATCACAGGTTTTTCTAATACTAATTTTGTTGATAAGATTGCGTGTTCTTTTTATTCCAGTAAATGACCGAGATTTTTATCACTAGTTTTAAGTATTTAAATCTAATAACAGCAAAATTACTGTGCTGAAGCACTTTATTTCTATGAATACAACCTCTCTCACTATTTTATCTTACAGTATTTATGAACCCTCTCATACCTCTTTACATTTTATCTCACCGCTATTTGTCTTCCTCACTTACAATGTCGATGAACATGGTATTCCTTTAGTTTGCAGACTTTGATTATTGCAGTTTTAACGTTCTAAACTCCTCTTTGTAGGGGCTAGGGCGGTGCCATGTAGGGAAAGTTAGACACCGATTTGAGGTCATTCCTGTCGCAACTACAAACAATGAACTCATAAGAATATTTTCAACATTCACTGCTACAGAGTCCATAATTCTGGGGTGAGAGTTTACTTTCGAAGCCAGTTGCGCTGATAATTTAGATCGTACTTTATGAAATTCCCTATTTTTCTCTGAAGATGCATAGAACCTTACTTTAATTGTCTTGAGCACATAATTGCTTTGCCCAAATTTATACTCCGTCACCTTTCGCTCTCACTTCAGTCCCCACCTCACTTATGAAATTGTGGCGATTCACGTCGTTGCTGCGGTCACTTCGTTGTCCCGGTAGCAACTCGATCAAATTCAAATGAAATCGTTCTCACTTTAAATCAATTTCCCGACATTCTGCAATAAAAATAGACAACAAAAATCACGCTTTTTACACTTATGACCGTAAAGGTCCTATGATGTACATCATACACGAGGATAAACATATTTCACTTACCTAAAAACATTTTAATTTCTCGCAAACGATAAATTGATATGTTGTGAGCCCTTTGATGACCTCATAATCACAACACGAACTTACATTTGCCTCAGTGGTTACTCTATGGCATGACATGCTCATTTATACTTCTTACCCTCGTTGTTTTTAAATGTTGTAAATTAAACCAAAATACCCGGTTTATTCGAGCTCACCCGGCTATTATAAGATATCACTGAACTTTGATTTTATCGTCAATATGTTGTCAATCCCCACGTTTTAAAAAGAAAGTGATATTTCAATGCTCTCCCTTCGCTAGGCTTTTTACTATAAAACTGCAAGTTTACATTCTTGTATACTGTCTTGTTTACCTTGTTGACGCAAAAAATTATTATAATTGATAGCTTTATCTATTTTGCTGTTGCCTCGTAAGTATGTTTGATTCCTCAGACTTGCAATATTTTTTCATAATTTTTGTTTTGGAAATGATAACACAGCTTGACACAGAAAAGCAATTCGTTCATTCTCGTCATGTCAGGATAATTTGATATAGGTAGGTCAATTTTTTGAGAATCGAAACAAAATATGAGACAAACAGATTTGTCATTCTCCATATATTTTGATCATTAACTAAATCTCGAAAGGATGTAAACAAGAAGAAGGCCCCACGAGATGAAGACGCAATTTTACGGAGACAGAGAAAATCCTCTTTTTAGACTTTCTAGAATGCTCTTAACTTAGAACATACATTTTCAAGCTTTGACAGTATAAAGATCATCATGCTCATGTCCGAACGCAGGTAAATCCGATCTCTCTGTCCTATTACTTTTACTACTAAGTTTGTCAAGATGCTGTTAACTATGAACTTATCACTCTTGGTGCACTCAAGAGCTTAAGAAAGAGCAAAATTTTTTACAATTTCTCCGAAGTTTTGTGACTTCCTGTTTCTTAGATATTACAGTTTTCTTGATCTAAACTAAAGTTTTTTTATCAATAGCCATTAAGTTTTTTAATTATTTTGACTTTTGTTAGTTTTACAGTTTAAGGGACATCGGACACCCAAGCGTATAACTTTTTTGCAAGTTTCCACAGACATCACGGAACGAGGTGCCACTATATCTGACAATATCCATCTAATCAAAATGATTTAATATAGAGTTTCACAATAGTTAGCTTGATATATAGTGATTGAAATAAAATTTCATCTCTAGGCATCCTTGTACAATGTTTGCCCTACCTACCACTAAATTTTTTCCGCAGGCAAAAACTCCTTTTCCAATTCTTATCCCTATCTTCTGTTCCTAATAACCCATTCTTTTAGAGGAACTGGCATGATTTCATACGAATTTCTCGACAAAGTATCCGTAATTCTCTGAAGATGACATTTTTAATTTTAACCTTTAGACTATGAATTGACCTATTAGGAAGAGAAGCATCTTGAGCGAAACTATTAAAGTTGATATAGGTTATCAAACTAGGATATGGATTCCTATTGTTTTTGTTGTCAGAGTCGAAATCCCAAAGATATTTCTATTGGGCATTTTATGATTGGACGAAGAGGATTAAGCGTATTCATCGCGAAGTTTTGAGAGATCGCTGAAAACTTGCACAGTAATTTCATTAAAATGCAAAACAGGTAGAATGTTTAGACTAGACTTAAAATTTACTATCACTTTTGAGCAGATTTATTTATGCAAAGGAAAAGAAATAATATTCTACGGAAGTTCCCACCGAATCGGGAATACCAATGTTCATGGCTTCTTACCTATACGTCCAGTCATGAAGAGTTTTAACAAGAGCGTGATTTGGTCTTATCTTTTGTCTTGATCATCATTTCTTATTTTTGAAATATTCTTGGTAAACATTTTCAAAAGTCCATAACATAAATAACCTTCTACGTTGTTTGGTTTTAACTTTTTATCCATGTAGCCGAAAGAATAAAAAAGAATTGTAAATTTTCTCCGCTGACTAACCATTTTCTGACAGAAACAAGGCACGACTGAAGAGGGGCAGCTACACTTCAAGTGGGTAATACACGCAACAGGAGCGGCACCAATGGAATCTTGTCCACTTAAAAAGTCATACCACGCCCTTTACAAGCTTAGGAAATTTCCAGTTCCAAGACTGGATGATAAATTTTCGTCCATAATTCAGTTTGTTTTTTTAAACTTAAATCAAAACCTACTTCCCGTCAAACTGCAAATGAGAAAGTAAAAGGTTGAGTTTGACCTCCATCTTAAAATTAGCTTGACATACATAAATGAATATAATTGATGTTAAAATACAACAGCTAATCAGCATGGTAAGATCACGCAAAAGTCACAAAAGAATATGATCCTCTCCCTTTCAAATTCAACCTTCCATGCAAATAAATTGCAGAACCTCCTTTCACATCTTCAATGAGCATTCTAATTCCTGTGTCCGATATTGCTCCAAGCTTACTAGCTTACATTTGTGTACAGTAACGACGTCCATATAGACTCCAAAAGGCATGGTTGTTTGCACAACAAATGAACTACATCATGTGTTTCTAAGCTGAATATGTGCAATTATGAGTTCTCATTGCATGGTTTTACCACAATAGGCCTACTACTTTCATCAAGCAATACTTACAATACAATTTTTCAGTTGTTTGTGGACTGTCGTCTCTCAAAAACCATATATCACTCAAAATCTGGGGTCTGTTTTAGCGATTTATATAATCAAAGATCAAGAAGAGAGGATTTGAAAGTATCAAGTTTAAAGAGACACTATAGAAAATAGAAAACGACACCAACGGGATTCTTGTCGGGGAAGGGGAGGTGCACGACGCGATTGTGGTTGTGACATTTTCACTTTTCTCTACCATCTCTTTATACTTGATAACCAAATTCATGAAAAAGACGTAATCCACTGCAAACAAACCCCCACAAACTGTCAAGCGATGGGAGCGAATTAACTGCGTTTCTGAGTCAGATCGAAAAATTGACAAGATGCATGGTCTCAAGTGATAGATAACTTTCAGTGAACAAAATTTTATCGCTTTGTGTTAGTATTTGATGTGACATCATTGGATTTAAACATAACTATATATATTTTTGAAAGAAACCTCGCAGTTGCTTCTAGGAAACTCAGCTCCTTAAATCATGACATTGAAGCTAAATGAAATTCGATAAACCGGGGTTTCAATCACCGGAGTGTGAAAAGAGATTGACAGGGACAGTCCCAGCTGAAAGCAAAATGGCACAAACACATCTTGACGTGAGAAAATTGAGCGGGCGGTTATGAATAGTGTCTTAGCAAATATAAAACAGTAGAACATGAAGCAATAAAGGTGCTTGGTACACTTTAGTTACTTCAAACAATTAGACGATCTTTTAAATCTTAATTTTCAAAATAGCATCAGTCGGGGGTCCAGAGAAGAGTAGGAGCTCTGGGAACATTTTTAAAAGGGATGATCAGCAAGCGAGTGTTTAAACAGGGAATGGGTCTTGGTTTGAAGAGAGGCGCTTGTCAATAAACTATAGCAGTTTGGAAATATGTGTTACCGTTGGGGCAGTTTTTAGTAATCTTGCTTTGCTTGTAAAGGCCTATATGCTTAAACTGATCGATTTGATTTATGACAGCACCTTCCTCGGCGCAGCTTAATTTTTGTGCGTTTTACGTCGAGGAGAGCAAAGGGTGATTCCTTTCCTGTCTGATTTGTTTTCATCAAGTGAGAGGCAGGCAGGACGTTGGCAATGGACGTAATTTTATTGCACAATGCTACAAACATTGTTTTGCTCCAACAGTAGCATCATGAGGGAGTGTTGTAATGGATATAGTTGCTGCGGAGAGGAATGCTGAACTTCGTCGCAATTTAGGGAAATTGCAAGAACTCGTTGCAAAATTTAAAGCAACTGTTGAAGGGCTCTTTATCCATGGCAGTTGTAGTTTCTGGTCGGTCTATGGTGGACTAGAGAAGGCACAAGATGATTTATGGGAAATATTGTGTTTTGGATTAAGGAGGCAAAGAAGTGAGGTATCTTTAAGGAAGGTAGGAATAATCAATGAATGACATACGCAATTGATGATAGTGTGTGTCCTCTTCATTTCACATTGTACCTTTGACCTGCACATGTGTTAATGTTACACTTGCGCAAATTCTCAAGACAGGGCCCAGAGAACTGTGGAAGCAAGTCAGCGAAGGTACAGAAGAAGGCTTATTTTACTACTTCCAACGTTTTACTGGAAACTCTAAGGATTCTTTAATTCTGTATATAAATCGTTGATCTTGACATTTTGGGTAACCCAGCTTGCGTTACATTCTGATCACTTCACATCGACAACTCCTTTGACGCAGGTTCGGCAGTGTAATGTTTTATTCGCAAACCCCAGCTATCATGAAAGACTCCTTACAGACTGTTTTCTCAGTCGTTTGGTTTTTTTTAATCCGATCTAAAGAATTTTCTCTTTCCGCATAAAAATAATTGCAGATTGGCCGATTCCCAAAGCAAAACCGGCGTTTTCAGATCAGTTTTTGCATCTTTAATTCCCAAGACCCGTACGAGCCTGGTGCAGCTGGTTAACTACGGTTTTACACTAAGGATTATCATTTATGAATGAGGGAAGACACTAAAGATATTACTCCAGACAAGAATACGAAATGCGAGTTTTTAGGGCATCTAATGTCAAACGAATTGCACTGAAGTGTTGATTACTTTCATATATTGATATCTTGTACGTCCCAGGGTTATTTTATAAAAAGAATGATATATGGGTCGTGTCAAGTAGATAGACCCAAACAAAATTGGTCACATTCCCTTGTTATTGGCGAAAATTACTTTTCATGGCCAGGAGGGCCCCAACAAAAACTATCCAAAATCAAAATGTAAAGAACTTAAATGTAGAAATGTCAATAAAATATTGTATACAACTGGGAAATGCAATGATCTAATCTTTCGGGTGAAAGTTGTACGTTCCATTATTGGTACCTACAAGAATGTTTTTGTACTTTTTCGTCTTTTAAAAAGATTAGCATGGCTGGGTACTTCGGTTATAAATTAAGATATTCGAAATATTTATCATCGAATTTATGGATTAACATTGTTACATAACACAATTTAGAGGTCACAGAATTTTATGACAAGATTGTATGATGATCATGCAATGAATTGTGTACTTCAGTCATCAATAGGAGGCCGGTAACTTTGAATAGTATTTGTCACATGATCATCAGAACAAAATGTATTACTGTGGTCATGGTTGTGCTTAACATGATATGTACAAGGAAGTGTTGATCTTCACCTTTTTTTAGTTATTACCAATGAAACGGTCCGGAAAGCTATAGAATATAATACTTTAATCATTCATTCATGTGAAGAATAAGGGATCATTCTGAACACATAATTTCTTCTATTGGAATATATAGGCATAGAGATTTTGAGTGGGAGATGACTAATTGCTGGTAGCTGTAACAATTACATGTCTGATTTATAATGTGGGATCTGAGGCATTTGATAATATGTGGGAGACAAGTCACATGCTGAAAGTACAATTTTTTATCTTTTGGACATGTATAAAGCTGATGCTTTAAGCACATGCAAGTGATATGACACCAGCCTTCTTTCCAATGTTGATACAGATTTGAATGTAGATTGGATTTGGATGAAAGACCAAGAACTTTATATTCAGTTGAAGTTCTCCATTGCAAGCAGTGATTGCATTTGTTTCTCATTGTTGTTTTTGTAGGAGCTAGCAGGATTGTTACAACCAACTGATGCTCATGAAGGTAGCAATGAAGATTACCCTCTTCAAGATTGGATTAATGAACACCTTCTGAATTATTCCATGTCAACTGCAATTGAAAGGGATTTGGTTGGAAAGCATTGCCATCCAATAATCTTGGACCTATATGAAGGTGAGTATTGGGATGAGACACAGAAGTGTCAGATCATGTATTAGATTGTAAAATTGCATATTTATCTGTTTATTTGGTATCAATTCTTAAGTGCTTTCCAGAAACTTGGGAGAACTCTTTGCTGTTGCTGTGGTCTAGTGGATACATTCCTGATCTTCAGGTCAAGAAAGTCAGGGTGCAAATCCTTGAAGGGCCATTGGCGATGTCAGGAGGGGCATCCACTCTTAAGTTTTCTATGCTCCAGTAACAAGTCCCGTGTATATGGACACTGTCAAACCCTGTGAATGGGAAAAGAAGACGTGAAATGAAGAGAAATTTTTTTTAGGGATATTACCTTTTTCTGACGTAGGACTTTTTCAGTCTACCCAAACCCGACCATTGGAGTGGCCTACTACAGTGCATTCAAGCTGACATTCCCACAAGCAATTACTGTGATCAACAAAATGTATGAAATATTATCATTTTGCTTGCTCTATAATTTAAAGATGACCGATATTTGGGAGGGTTTCTGGCTAGCTTTCACATTCTTGTGGGCTAGGAAAAGACTTTGTGATCTGGCAACATTGTATTACTAAACATATGCTAGAAGCGACTTTGTAAAAAATGTACAAACCTAAACAAAAAGATTTCCCTGATGAGCTTGACAATGTGAAACTCAGAGTTGCCAATCTCCATGTGTTATATTGAGTGTTTCTCAAGTGTTCTGTACACGGATACATACATACATACATGCATACATACATAAATACATACATGCATTACATGCATTATGTGAGATGGTTGAGTTACGCTTGTTGAACTGAAGTTGCCAACGTACTCTTAACCTCTCACGAAGAGAACTAGGACTATGTCTGAACAGCTATTTTGTATAATTTCGTAATTACTGCATCATTATTCTCATGATTAGTCTTTAACTTTAATTGTCACCGGTTTTGCAAGATCTTACTGCATTTGTTTTCATACTGTGAACGATCGCCGTTAGTACAATAGCGTATGACGTAAGTTGTAAACAAGTGTACCGATACTTGCCTCATCATTTGTAACCACGCTTAGATCACGTTGTATTCAATGTAAAATAAGTATCCTTTCAA